>NBJL03004541.1:0-11009 GCA_002087855.3 Entodinium caudatum | reverse complement strand
AGAATAATTAAATATAATAAATAAATAATTAAAAAGGTTTATTTATTGACAAAGAAAAATATTTATAAAAATTTTAATTTAAATATTAAATGAAAGATTACAAAAAAAATCACAAATTTTCTATATATTTTATATGGTCATTATATTGTGACTCAATTTGTTTAAATGATTTACTAAATAAATAATCGCAATATTCATTATTTATAATTTTTTCAATTTCTTTTTTTATAAACGAAAGCACATCAGTTTTATTTTTTATATATGCTTCTAATCTCACTTTAAAAACTTCTCTTCCGAATAAATTATTTTCTATCCACTTTTTTGTATTATTTTTATTGCTATATATTTCAGTGAACTTTTTATTTAAATCAATATTATTAGTTAATATATTTATACATATATCTTTATATTTATTAATATCTATAACTACTTTATTAATAGTCTTTTTTTCAATTTCTGGTTTATTGTCGTTATTTATTATTATGGGATTATTCTGATTTTGATTTTTATTAATAATTTTATCATTAATTGTGTTTGTCTTATGATAGTTAATAATATATTCTTCTTTATTAATTTCGTTGAATGGTCTTTTAGTAATATTAATTTTTTTATTAATTTGTGATGTTATTTCATCTTCTAATAAAATATTACATGCTGTAGATGAAGGCATCTTCATTGTTCCTATTTTCGGAAATATATTATTTGGTTTTACTTTTTCTATAGATGTTCCTGGTTTATTATAATTATCTAAATTAAATTGCATATTTAAACTTTTTCTGTTTTTATATATATTAAAATCTTTCCCAGAATAAAATTTTTGTTCATCTAAACTTTGTCTTTTCATTGTCAAACTTCTTGTTATTTTTGGCATTACTAAACTTTGTCTTGAATAACTAGACATTTTAATTTAAAGCTAAAAAATAAATAATTTTTTAATTATTAAGGAGAGTTATTGAAAAATAAGAAAAATTTTTATTTTATTGGGGATTGGGGATTGGGGATTGGGGATTGGGGATTGGGGATTGGGCCCAATCCCCAATCCCCAATCCCCAATCCCCAATCCCCAATCCCCATTTAAAAGTTATATATTCTAATTCAATTAATAATATTCAAAACTTAATATATATAATTAAAGAAAACAAAATTAAAATATTATGACTATTTTATTTTTTAATATTACCTTGAGGATTCTTTGCTTTTTTATCTTTTTGTTCACTTTGATTCCATACTCCAGAGAAAAGTGTGATATTTCCCAAATTTAATAATTTATTAATACCAGGGATTGTAGTCAAGACATCTTTAGGAATTATCGCTAACATATTTTTAGTTTTATAAATACTTTCGTCCTGTAAATAAATCGAAGGTAACCAATAAGCCAAATAAAATGCGCTAACGAGTAATAAAAACACGATCATAATAGCCAAAAAGATGTCATAAGAAGTACTCCAAAAGTCCCTCATACTAACATAAAAGTTATTTAACGTATCATTATATATAGGTAACAATAAATATCTCCTTATCATCGAAAGTTTAAAGACATGTTCTTCATTATATATATTAAAAGGATCTAATTCTTCATAAGTAATATTATTAAAATTTTCTTTCATCATATTTTCTTCTAAGAGTTTGTTATAATAATTATCTGCACCAAATAATGTGTTATTATAAGTATAATTCATATTTTCAGCATTTTGCAATAAGATATCAAAATAACTTTTTTGTACTCTTAGTTCATATAAATAATTACTTACTAATAAATCCAAACCATACTTAGTACTATTTTCTGCTACTTCTTCACAGGTATAATCATTTGCTGTAATATAATTAAAGCTGTAATCAGTCCTGTTATTCTTTATAAATAAATCTTCAGCATAGGAACATAAATCATTAGTTATTATTTCCAAATATTTTTTCTTAAATTTAGAAGGTAAATCATCATAAGAAAAATTTTGTTCCAGGGATTTCATACTTTCGTATACTGTTTCCAAATTGGATTCTAATATATTTTTAAATGAAGTTTGCCCTGTGTATGCTTTATAGTCGAAGAAATATTCACGCATTATATCAAAAATTGATTGATATTCGATACCTTCTATGGAAAGGATATTATATAATTCAGAATATTTATTCATTTTATCTAAATTTTGTTGAAAAATGACAATGACAATTAAATAAAAAAGAAAAACAAATAAAACAAGAAGTATCATTTCAAAAGTTGTTTTTATATTAATGCAAGTTTTTTTATCGGCAATTTTTACATTTTTATGAGTAACATCATTAGTCTTATTTTCTTTTTTCATATTCTTTTTTATGAAGCTATTATTTTCTGAATTAACGCTGTCTTCATCACTGCCTTGTGCTTGATTTAAAACTTTTGAATATTTATCACATTTCTCTAATGCTTTACGACACACTCTTTTATCAATCTGGAAAAATACTTCTAGATAACCACTTTTCCTTCTGCTTATTTTATCCAAAATTATTTTGATAGCAAAACTCCCTATTAATAATATTATTATCGAAAAAATAATTACAAGTAAAAATTTATTTTTGAATTGGGAAATTGAATCATCTAATTGATGTAAAATATTATCAGTATATTGTTTAAGTATGTCTAATAAGGGATAATAAATATTCGAAGTATAAAAATACACATTGCGATTTGTTTGGATAATATCTAAACTTTTAGTATTACCAACTTCAAAAAGATTTCCTAAAAGCTCTGTTAAAGCACTGAAAGACTTCGATTCTACATCGATCACTTTTAATTCGTTGTTTAATTCATCTAATATTGCTATTGAAGCATTTGTTCTTATTAAAACATTTTGCCATTTTTTACTCCATTTTATCTTAGTCGATTCTAAACTTCTTTCTAATAAAGCACTTCTATCGAATAATTCGTTTAATGTTCTACTAATATTTTTTAACATGTATTCTTCATCATATAAATGCGTTCTATATTTTTCTTTATTTTTGTCTTTATTCATCGATAAAAGAGTTAATTCTCTTATATAATATAACCCTAATAGTAAATCCGTTTGAAGAATCCTTGCATTATTTATCATAAGAATGTTTTCATTTATTTCATCATAATCATTAATTATTAAATATAATAAAATAATGCTTATAGCCATGATTGCTATATAAATTGCTAAAGAAGTCCATTTTAATTTAACAATTTCAGGCTGAAATTGCTCTTTTTGTAAAGCGTATTCAATTCTTTTTACCTCAGCTGTTTCGTTTTCTTGTTCTTCATCATCATCATTTATATCTCTTTCTATCTTATCTTTTTGGGGATTTCCTAAAAAATTCGGAATGCCTTCTTTTTTCCTGTATTCAACCTGGCTTTCTCTTTTTATTTTGGGCACATCGACTAAGCGACCTTTTTTGAAATCGTAAATTAAAAAGCGCATGTTATTTAATCCCTGTACGTGGTAATAGTCAAATTCCCATTTTTTTTTTTTGAACAGGTTGTATTTCTTGAGGAGGATTGTTTGTATCCGTATTAATCGTTTCTTCTTTTTTTAGTAAAGGGTTATTAGATATGCTTTCTTGTTTACTAAATTTATCTTTTGCGTTAGTAGGATTTGTATTTAATGTTCCTGGTTTTGACATTGATGCCTGTTTGGAAAAATTCCCGCTGTCATTACTCATAATACTTGATTGCTTTATGAGTGTAATTTTTTTGGAATAATTACCATTTTCGCTGTCTTCATTTTCTTCATCTTCATTAAATTGACTATTATCATCTTCTTCTTCCTCTAATTCTTCATCTTCATTTTCCATATCCTTTTGTCTCTTTTTGAATTTATTTATTTTTTCTTCAGCCAATTCCTTCAATTTTTGATGCCAGTCTTTAACTTCTTCCTCTTCTTCCTCTTCCTCTTCTTCGACTCCTCCTAATTCTTTAGAATAAAATCCGAAATTATTCGTATCCAAAGCGAATTTCCGGGTTACTTGTGGAATAAAATAAGGGTCAATATTGATGTCATTATCTTTCTTTTTTATTTCCTGATTTTTCTCATCGAAGCCATTGATATCATTATCATCATTATTTTCAAAAACTTCGAATCTGAAAATATAACCAAGAGTGGTTCCTTTAATACTAGTATCAACCACAGTTAATTTAAATGAATCTTCTTTATATTTTTGTCTCTTGAAAACAAAAGGACTATTCCCAATCCTAGTTCTCTTTAATAGAGTTTGTTCTAAAGTTTCCACTGTTTCTTTTTTCTTGGATAATTCATTCGAATAAGTCCAAAAGCCTTTCATGTCCCATTTTTTCACTATATCATCAGGATTATTATTTTCATCATTGGCCGCTTCGTCATTAAGTAAAGTTTTCCATATGATTAATTTCGGTTTAGCGTATCTCTTGCATAAAATTTCACCTTTTGATAAATGCTTTAATTCCAGATTATCATCGTTATTAAATTCAGTAATATTTTTAGTTATATCGACATTGCCACTACTTCCCATTTTAAATCCTAAAAAATTGGAAGCATTTGGGGTATAATATTGCACTATGAAATCAAGGTTTGTTAAAACGAATCAGACTTTCATGTTAAAGTTTATTATTGGGGGAACACCAGGACTGGGATTTTGCATGCTGAAATTTTCGTACATTTCTTCGTTGTATAAACGAGCTATGAAGAAAAGTTCATTAAATTCATGTTCATATATTAGAGTTATTTTGAGACTTAAAGGCACAGCTTGATTTTGTTTGTTTTTGGCTATCACGAATAATTCTTTAAAATTAGATTTTTGATTTCCGGTAACTCCACTACGAACATTTTGAGTCATTTGTGTCTTGAATCTACTGGCCTTTTCTACCAATAATTTCTGGTGATAACTATGAAATATTTCCGGCATAATAAAATTAACACTTTTTCCTATTAATTCATCCGGTGTATAGCCTAATATAGAACAAAAATTAGGAGAGCATTTTACTATTTTTCCTATCTGTGATCCTTCTCCTGCTAGGAAAATATAATCAATATTTTCATTTGAAGTATCCGCTGGGTCATTTGAATTTATAATTTCTTGGCCTCCTTCTCCTTGAATATCTCTTAATCTTCCTCTGTAATATTCAGCTTGGGATTTGTTATTTAAAATATCCTGGAAAAAATCAGCATATAATTTAAGCACTTCTTCATCATTATATTTCAACTTCTCCATTTCGAAATAATGACTCTTTACAACTTCTACTAATTTATTTATTTTTTCACCATATTCATTCATTTTTGCCAAGTCTTCGTCACTATTTTGCGTATTGTTAAGCAATAAACTCCAAAAATCGTAATATATTGATGTTATCGAAGTTAAACCTTCTTTAAAAGTATTTAAATGATTCTTATAAGCTATATTAGCAACAATATCTAATCCCTCATCGTCATCAGCTTCGTCTTCTGTGTCATTTTCTTGTGCGGTATTATTTTCACAGTAACGGAATATTATAAACTCCTCTTCGAAACTAGGATTATATTTTTCGCAGTTTTTTAATTCAATTAAAGCCTTTTTTGTGTTGTTCATTCGCTCCATTAAAAAAAATGAATAATTTATACGTAATGTCGTTGATAAAGAAAATTTACTTATACCGTTTTGATACATGGTCATGACATATTGGTATAAATACAAATCATCATCAGTGTGAGAATTTTTAGCTTTTTCGGATTTATTTCCTCCTCCCATTAAGCCTTCACCACCTGTATTTGTTCCCATTCCTCCATAGTTAGATGTATTACCGGTTATATCCGTAACTTTATTCGTATTTATTTGTGTAGTGGGATCTTGTGTTGGAATATTAGTACTGTAATTATAATTATTTTGGCCTGGCATACTAATCACAGTTTTATCACCTGGTCCAGGATTCTTTTTAATTTTTTCGATTTCTTGTAAATATCTTTTTAAAGGACATTCTGAATTTGTGCAACTTTCTTCATGGACATAAATATATCCTTTTAATAAAATATTACTTCTCCTATCATTATGAGATTTATCAACCAATTCAAGAAAATATCTCAATTGTTTAAATACTGAGCCTCCTTCACTAAATTTATTAATATTCATCAAAAGTAAATTAAATCTTTTATCTTTTTGAGTAATGATTATATAAGTGATCATCACACCTCCAAAGAAAAGAATAAAAATGCCTCCATCAAATGCAGCATTTTCTAATATTTTCAAAAGTAGCAAAACAACGGTTGAATAAAACACAATCCCAGTATGGATAAAAAATGCTATATTTGTTCTCTCTTCATAAAAAGGTCTTTCAGTCCAATAAACATAGAACTGCAAAAAGCAAGTTAAAGTTGTCGCTGGGACGACAATCCAATGGTAACTTTTAGTCCAAACCAAGAAAGAGTAAATAATAATGAGAACTATTTTAACAAATAAAGAAGTCAAATCAGCATATGAACTGGTTTTTGCACCATCTTTATCCATTGAAGTTTTCTGCTCATAAAAAATAGTCATAACAACGGTACATATTAATACAAATATAACAGTAATAAGAACACCTTCAACGCACATAACAGTAAAATGTACATTAGTCCAACAATGCATATCATCCACGTTATAATTCTGATAGTAATCTAATGGATTCCCTTCCTCATCGAAGTCGGAACATTCTAATATAGCCAAGAAATATTCAACCATCGGATTAAATAGTACTGTTACTATATAACTAACAACAGAACGTAAAAGACGCATTGGCCAAACTGCTCCACTTTTATTCTTGGAAGAAATAATATAAGCAACGTATCCTACATCAACTACGACACCGAGTACTACTGCCATTAATATATAAAAAAAAACAATGTATAATTCAGTGTTATTAAAAAATACTACTGTTTGGAAATAAGATAAAAATTTTGATATACCTGAAAAAAGAGTCTCTTTTTTCCATAAGTATCCCATTGGGTCATAGAAAGGATAATAAAGAAATTGACATGTTTCATTTAATAAATCGATGACTTCGTCGGAGAAATCATCGTCTTCAAATTTCAAAAGAATATTTAATACACCAAATAATGTTTTTTTGACTTTTTCTTCTATTATTTCAAAACGGGTTTTTTCTTTGAAGTAATTCTGCTCTATAATGTTTTCTTTTTTGATTTCTTCTTCAGTCATGCTTTTAGACATTTTTATTTTAAAACTAAATTTAAAATAATCATTGTATATAATATGGTATTATGTATATTGGGGATTGGGGATTGGGGATTGGGGATTGGGGATTGGGGATTGGGGATTGGGCCCAATCCCCAATCCCCAATCCCCAATCCCCAATCCCCAATCCCCATTAAAGAAAATATAAAAAAGATAATTATCAAATAAATTAAATTTTTATTATATAAAAAATAATTATTTATTTTCAAATAATTTAATGAAAATGAGACATAATTATGGTCGTAGAAAAAATCATCGTAATAATAACAATTACTCAAATAATAATAACCAGCCATATTATCGTCAAAATAAATATGATAAATCCTACAATTCAATCGAGAAAATAACCGAGCAAATATTTCACCCAATTGATAATAATAACAATAATAATTATATCATCGAAACACCCGTTGAAACTCCAAAAATAGAAAATTTAAACAAAGATGCAATTCCATATTATCCTTTACCTTCAAATGAAGGTTATGAACTTTTTTTAAAAGTTGCTAAAAAAGATTTATACAAAAAAACTCAATATTCATTTCCTTTTATGCTTAGTTTGAGAGACAGATACAAAGATAAACCACCAGAAATGGGCGAAATTAAAATCCCACAAAAGAACGAAATTAGATCAAGAGCGAAAGTTGTTACTGAAGAAGCTTATCGAGTTACCCGGAATTATTTAGATGAAAATAGCGATAGAAGAAATTTCTCAATTGCTTATGTTAAAAAGAATGAATTATCTGAAGAAGAACTCAAAAATAAAACCATGATTTTAAGGGAAATGTTAAATAAAATATGTTATGATAATTATGATATTTTATTAAATGAAATACTCAAATTTGATTATGATGAAAAATTATTAGATATTTTCAAAAATTTAATTATCACAAAAATGCTAACGGAAAATGAGTATTTTATTCTATATGTAAATATCTGTGCACAAATGTGTAAATTATATAATAAAAAAACTTATTCAAACGAGCCAAAGATGAGTTTCAAAAATATTTTATTAGTTTCAATACAACAAGAATTTTTAAATCCCAATAGTAGTTCTATTCAGTATTTGGCCCCAATCCCAATATCTCAGGATGAAAATTCAAAAAAAAAATTTATCAAAAAAATAAAATATGCAAACATTCATTTAATTGGTGAATTTTATAACATTGGTATCATTCCAAAAAAAATAATCAAAGAATGCATAGAAGAACTTATCCAAAATTCCAATGATTTTTCAGTTTCTCTTTTATGCCATTTAGTACTTAAAACATCCAAAAAATTATTCACCGATTCTAAAGAGTATTTAGACAAAGCATATGCTTATCTTGATAAAATAGAAAAGACTCCTCCGAATTTTGACATAGAAATAAAAACAAAATTTGAAATACTGGAAGTACAAGAATCAAAGGATAAAATACTAAATTCAGAAAACTTAAATGAAACATATGAAAACCTAAGTGCTACACCAATAAATAATAATACCTTCAATCCCCTTTCTTTCAGGAGAAATTCAGAAGTCAGGTCTCGCAGGAAAAGTTCGATAAATCCAAAAGATGTCGAATACATTAAAAGAAGTAGGTTTAATTCAAAAGCTGATGAACTGAGAACACAGAAAGAAGATAATCCTAATTTAGTTGACGAAGTAATTCAATATTTAAATATGGATTTAGAATTTTATCAATGCTTTCAATTAAATGAAGAAGAATGTGATATAGTCAAGGAATATACAGAAAAATTTTTGAAGAATGATTTAAAAGAAGAAGATATTAATAATAAAGAATATAAATGTAATTTATTAGAAAAAAATTTTGATGAAATGATGGAAGAATTACAATGTGAAAAATTCATAGCCGTTGGACATATGATTGAAATAATGTTTAGTAGGAGTGAAACAGATAAAATTAAAATCATTAACATTATTTTGTATTTGTTTAAAAAAGAAATAATAAATGAAGAGGATATTAAACATGGAATTGTCTTAGGTCTTGTTAAATTTAAAAAGAATATAATTGATTATCCGAATACGAAGAAATATTTTCAGGATTTTATTGATAATTTAAAAAATAATAAAGTTTTAGATGATAAAATGATACTTGTTTATCAAAGATGCTGCGATAATATAGGAAAAAATTATGAATAATATTTATTTAGTATATGAATACATTTAATAAATTTTGTTATTAAAATAAATGTAAAATAGTTTATAAAACTGTTGATAAAAAATACAATTTTATTGGGGATTGGGGATTGGGGATTGGGGATTGGGGATTGGGGATTGGGCCCAATCCCCAATCCCCAATCCCCAAATGAAAACATTAACAAAAAATTTAAACTATAATATTTAATCATTAGTAAAAATGAATAAATTTTTACAAAATATATTTATATTAATTATATTATTCAATCCTTTCCCTTGCATAATAGTAATCCCATTTAAAACCTATATAAATCCCGAGCCAGAATATTTTGCAAATCATTCCGATATATTTAAATACTGGAACAAAAATATTCTTTACACAACAACTTTAATAGGAACTCCCGGTCAAAATATAACATTAATATTAAATTCCCAAACTTTCAGTTCATCAATATTCTACCACATGTGTGACATCCCTTTTTCTTCATACGAAAAAGAAAAATCTACTTCTTATTCATTCAATAAATGCATAAATTCTTATTCAAGCATGAAAAACGCTTCTTTAATAGAAGAAACATTATATTTATATTCTGATTTAAATATGAAAGAATTAAAACCATATAACCCAATTACTATCATCTATTCCCAAAATGAAAAAGAAATTCAAGGAGATTCTTATGAATACCATGATAATACTTGTATGAATATCGGTCTTCAATTGAGTTGGTTGAGTCCTAATGAACAATATTCGAATTTAATTTTCCAATTAAAAAAATATTTAAAAGTGATAGAAACGCGCGATTTTACTTTTGAATATTTAACAAAAACCGAAGGAAGAATTGTTATAGGCTCAGAACCTCATTTATATGATAAAGAAAAATATTCAGAACTCCAGTATAGAATTTCTTATGCTGCTAATAATGAAGGAATAAATCAGAGAGATTTTTACCTTAATTTCGATAAAATTTTTATAAATAAGAAAAATTATAATGAAACTATCTCTATGGTTAAAAGTGCTAAAATTGTAGTTGATATGGGTATGATCAGCGCACCAAAAGGGTATAAAGAAACTATTGATATTTATTTTTTTAATGATTTAATCAGGAAAGGAAAATGCAATGTTGGAGAAACTGAGGATTATATCTTTTATTATTGTGATAAAGATTTATATGATAATGAAATAAAAAATAATTTTCCTAATTTATATTTTGAAATGAAACAATTTCATAAAATATTTGTATTAACTTATGAAGATTTATTCAGGATAAAAAATGATAAAGTTTATTTCCTAATTTATTTTAGACATTTGAACTTTGGAAATAGTTTCGAATTAGGAAAAATTTTTTTGCAAAAAAATTCTTTTACTTTTAATCCAGAAACTAAAATGATCGGGTATTATAATTTCGATTTACCTAATGGGAAAGATAGTGGAAAAAAAGAAGAAAATAGCTTTTTTAAAAATATATATGTCTGGATTGGGATAATCACTGTTGTTGTTATTTTTGGAATTCTTGGGTTCTTTCTTGGAAAAAAAGTTTATGATAAAGTCAGAAAAAAAAGAGTAAATGAAGTTGAAGATGATAATTATGATTATAATCCTCAAAAAAATAATGAAAAAGATAAACTTTATGATGATTCTGATGAATGAAGAAATTTTTTTAATTTAAAATAAGTAAATTTATCAATATAATTATATATATTATTAGTA
>NBJL03004507.1:847-11166 GCA_002087855.3 Entodinium caudatum | reverse complement strand
CCCAATCCCCAATCCCCAATCCCCAATCCCCAATCCCCAATCCCCAATCCCCAATAGTATTATTTAATGAAATAATATTTATAATAAATTAAAAAAATTAATTACTAATTTTAAATAGCTCTAAATAAATAATTAAATTTTAAAATTAAAACATATAAATGAGAGAGCGATTTCAAAACCGACCTCGAAGAGACCGAGACCAGCGTCCAAAACATAGAATAAGAGGAGATAATAATCGATTCAATCGAAGAGGAGACAATTTTCACCAAAGGAGAAGGAATTTTAATAATCAAAGAAGACCATTCAATCGTCCTTTTAATCGAAGAGAAAAATTGAGCCAAGAAAAATTGAATGACGAATTAGACAATTATTTCGAAAGAAAAGGAGGCGATTCTTTGAAGGAATATTTAGATAACGACCTTGAGCAATATAAAAATAATGCTAAAATGAACCCAAATTTGGAGAAGGAAAAATTGGAAATTCCTCCTAAATTAGAAGAGAAAAAGGAAGAAAAAGTTGAGGAACAAAAGGCTGAAGAAAGTAAAAAAGAACCAGAAAATAAAGTTGAAGAAAAGGAAGATAAACAGGAAATGGAAGTGGAAGAAAAAAAAGTGGAAAAAAAGAAGAGAACAAGAACTAAAAAATGAATTTAATATTATTTAATATTCTGTGATTAATTATTAAATTTTTTAAGTAAATAATAAATAAAAAGTGATTTATTTTTTATAATTTTTATCAATGGAAGAAATGGGGATTGGGGATTGGGGATTGGGGATTGGGGATTGGGGATTGGGCCCAATCCCCAATCCCCAATCCCCACCTGAAAATATAAAAGAAAATGATATTAAATAATGCAACATATTAAATTAAATAAATAAATAATAATGATAATTTAAAATAAAATTTATAGGCATAATAAAATTAAACTAAAGATTATTATTATTTTCTTCTTCTTTATCCTTATTATTATTCAATTTATTTAATTTGAATTCAATTATTTGATCATTTAATTTCCTAACTGATTTAACAAGTTTTTTATTTTTATCTTTATACTCTTTTATTTTTTGATTAAAATTAATATTTTGTTTTTGCAAATAGATTCCCACAATCATTTTTAATTTATTTTCTTTTATTTTATTACCTACATATTTTTTATATAAATTACAAAAAGATTCCTTTATTTGTTCTTTTTTATTTTCTTCATTGTTTTTAATTACTTTTTGGTTCTTATTTTCTATATTATTTTTTTCATTAACTAATTTTTTATTAGTTTCTTTTAATTTATAATTTTTTTTTTCATAGTTTTTTAATTCATTAATTTGCTTCTCATAATTTTGACATTTTTTATTTAAATTATCAATTTCATTTTTTAATAATGCTATTTCCTTGTCATTTTTTTGTTTTAATTCCAAATGAATCTCTTGAAGTATTCTATACTTTGATTGTATTGCTTTTAAAAAGGTTTTTAAGTTTTTATTTTCTTCAGAAATATTTTTATATTTTTCGTTCAATTCTTTGAATTTACTATCATTATTATTTTTCTTTGGCTTATTGTTATTTTTTAAGTCTTTATTTTCTTTTGTTAATTTAGCATTTATTTCCTGAATTTTTTTATTGAATATTTTCAAATTATTGAATTTATTTTTAGAATCCTCTAATTCTTCAGTTATTAAATTTATATTATTATTTAATTCTTCAATTTCTAATTTTAAGCTCTTATTTTCGTTTTCTAAATTTTTATTTATTTTAGTTATATTATTCCTTTTATCATATAAATCTTGGTATTTCTTTTTTTCATTTTCTAATTTATTTATCACTATTTGAGCATTTTTTAGTCTTAATTTCATTAAAATGAATACTTTTTCGTTTTCAGGATCATTATTCGCTTTATAATTATAAATTAATATATCATTTAATTTACTATTATTTTTTATGATTTCATCATAAGTAATATCATTATTATCTCTTTCGGAATTATTCAAAGTATTTAATTGTTGAGAAACTTCCAAATAATTTGTTCTTATTTTTTTAAATTCATTTCTCAATTTATTTAAATTATCTAAATTATTATCATTTTCCTTATTTATATCAAATAAATTATTACTTGTAAAATTTTTCTGTCTATTATTTAAATAAAAATTTCTATTTATACTTCTTGTTTCAGTTTTACCACCAAAAGGTTTAATTACAGAATTTTTATTTTTTTGAGTATAAGCATATGAATCAATATTATTTAATTTATTAATTTTATAAAGATTAGCTGTATATTTTGGAGTTTTGGTGAAATATTCATTATAAGTATTTCGATTATTATTTAAACTTATATTTTCTTTATGATCAGTGTTTCTATTAATTATTGTTTTGAATTTATTATTTGATTCATTCAATTTTTTTACTATGTCATTAAGACTTTCTCTATAGATTTTAATTTTTTCGGAATAATTATTTCTATTAACTTTATTATATGTTTGGAAATATTCCAAATATTTTTTGGGATAATAATTATTTTCATCTGGTTCAGTTTTTAAATTTAAAGTTTCATTTGAAGTTAATAAATTCGTAAGGTTATTATTTGAAGATAAATCTGATTTTTTTATATCAGTGAAAGTGTAATCTGAATTTATTTCTAATGTGTTATATTTAGGTAATGGGTTAGTTATGTAATGGTATGATTGAGGAGGAGAAAAATATTTTCTAATATCCACTTTGTCCCTTTTTTGAACTGGATTTTTCTTTTGAGGAATTTTCATTTTTTTTGATTTGAATTTTAATTAAAATAATTAATAATTAAATTTAATTTTTTTGTATAAATATTTTATTAGAAAATTCACATTGGGGATGGGGATTGGGGATGGGGATTGGGGATTGGGGATTGGGCCCAATCCCCAATCCCCAATCCCCAATCCCCAATCCCCAATCCCCAATCCCCAAATTTCATATTAAATTACTTTAAATAATAAAATAAAAATTTTTTTTCAATAAATTAATTATTAATTTACAAAGTTTTATAAAAAATTAATTAAAAAAATGAAAGGAGAGCTCAAAGAAAGTAAAGATGAATTTTTAAATGAAATTGTTGAAGTCCAATCTCAGAAAAATGATACAGGGAATGGAGAAGATAATACCGGCAAAAAGAAATCTGGTCGAGAAAAACTTAAAACATCTGGAAAAGCGGAAGTAAAAGAAGATATATTCAATATCTATTCAGTCGGCTCAATGGTTAATGCAAAAAAACATCGTTCAGCAACTAGACCCAAAAAGCAAATACAGTACTTGACAGAAGCAGAAGAAAGAGAACATGTTTGTCCCTGTTGTGGCTTGCCTGAAAAGGTTAATGGGAAAATCGAATACTTTAATACCTGTGATAATCCCGATGATTTTTCTAACTGTGGTCAAGGTGTTGTATTATATTATGATTATATTAAATTCGTAATAATTATATCTTTTATTGGTTCTGTCGGAATAGCTTGCTTTAATCTTTATTTTTCTTATAAATATTACACTGAAATGACCAAAGTCTGCAATAATTATTACCATGAAATTTATGAAACAATAGCTGATAAGACAAATTATTTTAAAGAATGCCAATATTATATGACTGATTCTGATATAGAAAAAGATGGAGATAATATAAAAAGAATTGATTCATTTTTTTTCCAATTTAGTTCTGTTAATATAAAAGATTATCGTGCAATATTCAAATTATTGAACCGACCAGATAGTGACTCATTTGAATCAACAATTATTAATTTGAGTTTGGTTAATTCTATTATATTATTTTTGCTTTTTATTTTTAATTTACTTTATATTTACTTCTTATTCAACAAAGCAAACGCTGCAGATTATCTTGTTTTTACAGTGAGCGATTATGCTGTTTTTTTGACGAATTTATATGGAATTTATAACCAGTTCAAAGAAAATTTGGAAGAAGTGAAGGCAATGGAAAAAAAATTTAAAGATAAAGGAAAAGAAATCGAATTAGAGTGGTATAACAATATGATAGGCTTCAAACCAACTGATGACATGATTGAAATAAAACAGTTTGAAACCTTTTTGATTGAAAAAATATTTAAAGAAAAAAGGAAAAGAGAATTGGTTAAAGATTATGGTGTTAATAGAATTGATTTCTGCTATAAATCTGGAGAAATTATAAAATTACAACAAAAATTAAGTGAATTTAATGAAAAAATAAACAAAATAGATTTTGATCCTAATATTAAAAAAGAAAATGAAAAACTCGGCCTAAAAGGAAAAGATCGAAATTATTATAGTTATATTTTACCTTTTTGGCCCTTTACTTATTGTCCAACAAAGGAATCAATACAAGATATAAAAGAAGAAAAAAAGAAAACAGAAGAAAAAATGAAGCAATTAATTAAAGATTCGAAAGAACATATTTCAGAATATTTCGGTGGAGCTGCTTTTATAACTTTCAATAAAATAAAACAACAAGAAGAATATTTATCAAAATTGCCTAATAATTTTTTCGATTATATAATTGATTTTTTCAAAGATATGAAATATTTATTTTTTTCTTGCTGCATAGATAAAAATTCGACATCTTATTACAAAAGAAATATAAACTTTGAGGCTGCACCTGAACCGGCTGATATAATTTTCGAAAATATTGAAACAAGTCAACTAGATCGTATAATTAAAACAGCGATAGTTTATTTAATTTCAGTTATCCTCTGCGGAATAAGTTTTGCCGCAATTTATGGATTGAATTTATTACAAATGTATGTCGATGAAAACCAAAAAAATCAAACAACTCATGTTGTTCTCTTATATGTAATTTCCTTTGCTATTACAGGTGTAACAAGTGGTATGGATATTTTATTGGAAATAGTATTAGAAAAATTAACAAAATGGGAAAAGCAAGTAACTTGGACTAATTACTATTTAAGTTTTAGTATAAAATTAACTTTATTTTCTTTCGTTAATTCGGCTATTTTACCAACATTTTGCGAATTTTTTATTAATAATTCCGATGGTTTTGAAATTCTAATAAGTAACATGCTTATGAAATTTTTAGTAAATGCAATTGTAACTCCAGGTATGTGGAGATTCAATGTAGGATATTATATTAAAAAAATAAAAATATATTATATAACAAATAAAGAAGAAATAGATATAAATCAAAAAGATTTAAATGAATTATACGAGTTTCCTCCTATGAATGTCTCGGCAAAATATTCTTATATAGCGAAAACTGTTTTAATGTCCTTTTTTTATATTCCAATATTTCCTTTGGGAGTTATAATTTCCTTTTTAGGCTTCATTTTAGCTTATTGGTTAGAAAAATATAATTTTGCTAATATGTATAAAATCCCAGAAATGTTAAACAGACAAATTACTGAATTTTATACAAATTATTTTGTCCTAGTTTTCTTTGTTTATGGCATTGGAGATTATGTCTTTTTACGTGATACATATGAAAGTAGAACTTGGTCTTTAGTTAATATTATCGTTTTCGGGGTTCTAATAATATTTCCTTATCACCAAATGCTTACTTTTGATTATTTAAAATTCGAGGAATCGCAAATATATGAAAAAGATTATGATGATAAATATACTGAATTTACTAGTGATTATGAAAGAGCTAATCCAATGACAGAAAAAGAAGGAAAATTGAGATTTTTAGAAGCCAAAAAGGCCAAAGGTGAAATTAAAGAAGAAGAATTTCTTCAAGGAAAAAATGAATTACAAAATGAAAATATGGCTTTCACATATCAAGGTAGTTATCAAGGTCCTTCAAGATACGGAAATCCATTTATGGAAGGAGGAATGGCTCCAAATTTTTTCAAACGTATTCAAGATAGACTTTATCAAGGGTCAGGATTTGGAGGAGGATATCCACCTCAAGATAACTATGAACCTATTGAGGAAGAAGCATATACACAAGAAATATCTCATTTCCCTAAGGAAAATTATCAACAAGGTGGTTATAGTTCAGGAATGGCAAATAATAATAATCCTCAAGGTTTCCAACAAAGTGGTTATAATTCTGCAATGGCCAATGATAATTATGGGAATGATAGAATGAATTTAAATTTCAAAGGTCCACAACAACAAGGTTATAGTTCTCAAATGGCCAATAATAATTTTGGAAATAATGAAATGTATGTATCTTCTAATGCTAATTATTAAATTTAGAAATATAATTATATTACTACAACTTTAAATAATATTTACAAAATACTCAATTTAATTTTAATAAATAATAATTCAAAAAAAAATTTAATTTCAATATATTATTAAAATTTAATAATTTTTNNNNAATCCCCAATCCCCAATCCCCAATCCCCAATCCCCAATCCCCAATATATTTTTATCCTAGCAAAAAAATAATATATATAACAAAAATAAAATTAAATAAATCATAATAACTTAAATTTAATAAATAATGGAAGAAATAACTCCTCTTGAAGACAATAATATTAATAGTATAATAAACTTAAATGAAAATAATTCTGGAGGATTTGCCACAGGAATAGATTATATCGGGGAAAAAAGGCCATCCAAGGAAATAATCTTACCACCAATAAAAAAGCAAACTCCTCCGAAACAAGAAGAAGAAAAAAAGGAAGAAAAAGAACCAAAAATAGAGGAGAAAGATGATAATAAAAGTAAAACATTTTTCGAAAAGCGTCCTGAACCGTATGACCCAAAAAATTTATCTCTTTCTTTCCCGGTTGATATCGAAAAAATAAAAAAGAATGCATTGAATTCAATAAATGCTTCCAAAAAGAATAAATTAAGTGAATTTCTTAAAAATGATGCTTTAAAGGAACTAATCAATGCTTTAATCAGTGATTCATTTTGGTTTATTGTTTGCTTTTTTCAAAGCAAAAATGAAAATTATGCAAAATCAGAAGAAGATATACAAAATTCCCAATCGAAAATATCTTCGAGAAATGACCAACAAAAATTAATAATAGAAATACTCACACGTATTTCTTGTAATTATTTCAAATTTTTTATCAGGGTAGCAGATTTAGGTCCAATAAGAAAGCATGATTCGGCGTTGAATTCATTCAAGAATTTCATGAGTCATTCCGTTTATTATTCTATATATTTAGCTTTTCCGAAAAGTAGACATTTATTCAATGAAGAATTTAGAAATCGAATAGTTTATTTTTTCACGTATTTATTTAATGGATTAGTTAGTGAAAACAATTTTGTGGAATTACATTGGGAATTAGATTTAGGTAAAGGAAATATTATAGAAAATAACACGAAAGAAAAGGACATAATCCCGATGAAATTACCTACAATGACTGAATTACAAAGTTTAATTGATAAAATCATGAATAAAAATAAATTCAAAGGAAAAATGAAAAAAAATGGAAAAAAGAGAAAAGAAGAAGTAAATACTGATATTTTAAATACGCCATTATATCGTATTTATGCTGAAACACATAAATTTGAAACATTAAATTTAGTAAAGCCTATTAAAATGAGCAATAGGAAAATTATTGATATATACGCTATAAATAAAATCCATGCTGGATATGTTAAATTCGCTAGGGATACTTTAAGAGATGCAGCGGATAGAAAAGCTCAATATTTGAAGAAAATTAGAGAAAAGGAAGAAGAATACCAGAAACAAATTAATGAAATTAAGGCTAATGAAGATAGAGTTAAGAAAGAATTAGAAAATATTAAATTACAAAGAGTCCAAGAATACGCAAATTATTGCATATTTTTGTCTAAATAAATTTTATTTATTTTATTTTTATGTTTAATTTTAATAAATGAAATATATTTTTTAAATGAATTGGAAAATTATTTTTAAATAATAATAATTTAAATTGAAAATGAAGAACCATAATTTATCTTCTGCGTTTACAGTAATACCAAAAAAAATTAATAAACATTCAAATGAAGACAAAGAAAAATATAATGTTTTAAATAAAATGAATTCAAATAATATGAAAGATTCTAAAAATCAAAATAAAATGAATTATTCAACTAAACATATTAAATATAATTCTACAGTGGGTTTAAATGATTTAAAAATCAATCTAGATATTAATAAAGATAATAATATAGAAAACAAGAATTCACCGGGAAATAATCAAAGTAAAGAATTAATTACTAGTATAAGTCTGAACAATTTGGAAGATTTGGATGAAAAAATCGACATAAAATTTCCTTATTCCATTAATAGTAATATTTCAAATTCATTAATAAGAACTCAAGGCTCAAAAAATCAAACTTTTAATTTAAAAGCAAAAATTTTGGGTAATAAAACTAAAGGAAAGAAATTAAATGCTATGCCTGTGAAATTAAATGAAAATAGAAATGTTAATAATAATGAAAATTTAAAAGAAAATATATTTAATACATATAGTAAATTAATAAATAAAGCTAATAATTTTTTACAAAATTATAATAAAAAAAATAAATATGCTCTTAATAAGAAGAAAGAAAATAAAAATAATATTAATATTTTTTCTATTAATAAAAAGAAATATAGGAGTATTGAAGAAAATGATTTAGAAAAAGATTCTTTTGTAAATAATGGGATTTATCCTAATAATAAAAACAACAATAAAAATATTATTCAAAATTATTATAATCAAAGCTATAATGCAACATTTGAAAACGAACATATTAATAGGAAAAATAATAATATATTTTATCAAAGACCTCCGGGATATTTTATTAAAAAAGTTCAAAAAAATTCAAACAAAGAATTTTTAAATTTTAGCGATAATCCAAATAACAAAAGATTTTATTCAATGAATAAAAGAGATTTAAAAGAATTTAAAAAAAATCATCATTATATTCAAAAAATGATAGATAAATTACCTCAGAAAAAGCCAAAGGTAAATAACTTTAATTATGATTTCAGAAAAAATATCAAAAATAATTATTATATAAGTTTAGATAACAAAGACAACAATGATGATTATAATAATTATAACAATATATACAACAGGGATAATAAATTTTTGTATAATAATTTTATAAAAAATGAAACTAATACAAATAGCAAGACAATTAATAATAATAATATAAATAATGGAGTTATTTTTTTAAAAAGCAATAAAATAAATAATATTAATAACAATATAAAAACAGTAAGAGCTCCAAGATTTTTAAGTGTGGAAAAACAAAAAACTGTTATGAAATCAAATAATGAAGACAATATTAATAATATGGTATATGAAAAAAAAATCATCGATGAAAAAAAAAATACAACTATAAATAATCACACTTTCTTCAGCGGGTTTTATAATTACAAAAGCAAAACAAAAAAATCATCTTCGATAAAATCGGCTTATATATCAATTAAGCTCAAAAATTTCACTGAATTTATTTTTAATATATATAATCGCAAATTTAAACATTTATTATTAAATTTTTTGGATATTAAAAGCTTAGTATATTTATCATCGGCAAGTTCCGACTTTTTTAGGAATACAAGGAATTTTTTATATTTATATTTTTATAATAATTTAATAATGGATAAAAGCAAAGATAAATTTATTAATAAAGTATTACTTAGTACAAAAATATTTTGTTCTGAGAAGATTAAATTAAAAATAAAAAATCATGAAATAAAATCTTTTTACGAAAAATTAACAAAAAAAAATGAATTATATGATGAACTTATTTTAAAAGATATACCAAGAACAATCCCTGGTGATATAAGTTTTAATACAGGGAAAATCAATTATAATAAATTGTATAGAATATTGACAAGTTTTTCCAATTATAATAAAAAAATTGGATATGCTCAAGGTATTAATTTTATTATTGCTAACGCGATTTATTTATTTAGTTCTGAAGAAGAAGTTTTTATTTTTTTTGAAGGCTTCATCAATTTATTAAAAATGGATAATTATTTTGGAGTTGATAATGACAAAAAAATGATATCTAAATTAAATGAATTCAATGATATATTAAATAAATACGTTCCTGATATTGTTAAATTTCTTAATGATAAACAAATAAGCCATGATTTCTTCACAACAAAATGGATTCTGACTTTATTCAGCACATCTCTTGAAAGAAGTTATTTAGTTATAATTTGGTGTTTTATGATTATTTTTAATTGGAAATTTGCTTATAGTTATATTATTCAAATATTAAAGAAATATAAAGATTCAATATTTAATTCATCTGAAAGCCAGTTATGCTTTAAAATGAAAAATATTTTGAAAAACAAAGAATTCGAAAATGATTTTAATGAAATAATTCAAAATACAATAAATTTCATGAAAAATAATATTGCTATTTAATAAGCATTTAATCACAAAATACATTTATAAATATTTTTTGCATTTCTATTTCAAATATTTATTATC
>NBJL03004404.1:0-10184 GCA_002087855.3 Entodinium caudatum | reverse complement strand
GTTTGCAAAAATTTCACTATCTAAATCAATAATATGATTTATGATTTCTTTTTTCAATTTTTTTATTATCATTAAAGGATATTGTCCTTTCAACATAGCAAAATAAAAGAATCCCTGAGAAGGTGGCCTTATTTGAGCAGTTAATTGCGAAGCAATTCTTTTAATCAATGATTTATAACTATCATTTTTAGAATTATTTTTGGATTTATTTTTATCATAATCATTTATTTCAATATTTAAATTCGGATTTTGAAAAGTTTGATTTAATGATGGCTCTGATATTTGTTGATTAAAAGAAAAATTTAATGGAAGTTTATTATAAGTATTATCGTTTTTAGAATTAAAAGAAATATTTGAATTTCTTCGGATTATTTCTGTTACTACGCTAAATTCTTTTTTGATTCCTGAAGAATCATTTGGATTGTAAACATTCGTTCTAACTATTTCTTTTTGTTCTTCAGTTTTTAAAATTGAAACCCTATTTATTGGAGAATAATGAGGATTTGGGATAAGATTTGAGTTTTGTTGAATTTTTGAAAATAGAGGCAATTCAGGAGAATTATTTTTTTGAGTTAAATTTTTTTGAAAATTTTGGTTCATTGTTTAAATTTTTAATTTATTTTAAATTTGGCTCAACTAATTAAATGGAAATTTATTAAAAATAATTTATATTAAATATAGTCAGATGGGGATTGGGGATTGGGGATTGGGGATTGGGGATTGGGGATTGGGCCCAATCCCCAATCCCCAATCCCCAATCCCCAATCCCCAATCCCCATAAAAATTGAAATAAAGAAATTTAGATTTAATAAATTTATTATTAAATGATATAAAAAAATTAAAACTAAATAAAACTATTTAATTGTTTAAATTATTAACATAATAAAAACAACATCTAAATACTTACCTATTTTTTTCCTTTTGTTTTTTTGATTTTTGGATATTGATAAGATCTTTTACTTTTGTCCTTTGATTTACTCTTTTCATTTTCACTGTCACTTTCACTATCTGGATAATTATATTTTCTTTTAACATTGTTTTTTGAAGGTTTAGATTGTTTTTTATTATTTTTTTTGCTTTTCTCCTTTTCAATTTTTTCTTCTTGACTTTTATGAATTTCTTTTTCGTTATTTTTTTCTTTGTCTTTACTTTTTTCTTTGCTTTTACTTTTATTTTTCTTTTGAATATTTTTTCCTGATTCAGGGCTGAAAAAATCTTCTAATTTATAATTATTAGTTATTTCAATGAAATTCTCTTTTTTTGGTTCCTTTTCTTCTTCTTTAATTTTATATTTATTTTCTTCTTTCTTCTGTGATTCAATGATATTATTGAAAAATTTATTTTCTTTGTTTGAAAAATTCGATAAATATTGATATTCTGATTCAAATGATTTTTCTGTTTTTGATTTAGAGAATCCACATTTTTCTTCTTTTCCTTTGAATGCCATTTGTAAATTATTTAGTTTTAGTTTATTATTATTATTATTTGCTTTTGGAAGATATTCAGCGTTTATTAATATACTTTCAACATTGACATTTGTATTTATCTTTTTATTGATTTCACTCATTTTTAAAAGACAAGCTTTTTCATTTTTGCATATTTCACAATTACAATCTTGCTCATTATCAATTTTAATTTCAAATTCTTTCTTTCTTTTAGATTTATTTTCATTTCCATATTTCAAGAAAACTTCATATTTAGCAAATATATCCTCTAATTTATTTAATTTATTCATTTTAAGGAATTTTTCAATTTCTTTTTCTTCAAATACTTTATTAATTATTTCAATTATTAGATTTTTGAATTTTTTGGCTGAGTCAGCATAGTTATTTTCACACCAAATAAAATATTCTTCTACCAAACGAACAAAATTGAATAAAGATATTTTATTTTTATTTATCAAATAATTAATATATACATAATTAACATATTTTTGCCAAAATTCATCCATTTTCAAGAATTGTTGGCCTTGTTCTTCGTTTGATAAAGGAATATTTGACTCAATTACAATTCCAGAATTTTTAAGAAAAATATTAAATTTATTCACAAAAGTAATATGCTCATTAGTTATATTGGAGTTAATATTAGGGATATTTATTTCATTAAAATCAATTTTGGTTTTTGATGGCATCTTCGGTTTTATTTTGGTGGATATTTTCATTTCATCTGATTTTTTTAAGGCAGATAGTTTTATTTCGAGATTTTTTTTATCACTTTTTTTGGAGCTAAGAATAATTTTTTGAACTTTGTTAGTTCTTATTATTGAAGGATTATTTTGAAAATAATTAGTCTGAGTATTGTTTGTATTAAATGAATTAATTTTTTGTTTGGTATTTGAAATCATATTATTTTGTTCAGGAATTATATTAGTATTAATCAAGATTTTTGAATCTTTATTTGCTTCTTTATTATTATCTTCCACAAAATCATTATAAACATTAGTTTCATCTGTAAAATTATTTATATTTAAGGTATCTTTCATTTCAATATCATTATCTTTAACTTTACTTTGTTCATTAACATTTGTTATTTCTTTATTAACTTTTGTTTTGCTTAATGCAATCATTTGAGTGTTTCCATTATTCGTATCAAAATGATTATTTACTTCTGTTTTTGAGTTAATCGGCTTTTTGAAGGGATTAATTAAAAACTCATTTTTTTGGTCAAAATTAATGTTATTTTGATTCTGATTTTTAGAAATTTTAAAGGGATTTATAACTGTATTAATTCTTTGACTTCCAATATTATTTTGGTTTTTATTTTGAATTTCTGTATTATTATTAATATTATTATTACTAAATTCTTTGCCTGTGTTAAATAAAAAATTTGATTTTTTTTGATTCATAGTACCAAATATATTTTTAGGTTGATTATAATAAGTATTATTAATATTATTATTTTTATTTTGGAAAGTTAAAGTACTTTGAATATTTTGAGCTGTTTTATTTTGTAAATTATTTTTGGTATTTTTAGCTTTAGAAGCATTTTTCAGAATAATATTTTGAGCATTTTGATTAGCATTTACATTACTGCTTTTATTTATTTCTCTTTCTGGATTGTTTTGATTAATTATATTATTATTATTTTTTTGATTATATCTTTCATTTTCCCAAAACATTTTATTTTTCATATTAATTTTCAATAAATGCGCTATTTTTTTAACTAATTCCATATATTTCAAATATTTTTCACTATAGTTTGCAAAAATTTCACTATCTAAATCAATAATATGATTTATGATTTCTTTTTTCAATTTTTTTATTATCATTAAAGGATATTGTCCTTTCAACATAGCAAAATAAAAGAATCCCTGAGAAGGTGGCCTTATTTGAGCAGTTAATTGCGAAGCAATTCTTTTAATCAATGATTTATAACTATCATTTTTAGAATTATTTTTGGATTTATTTTTATCATAATCATTTATTTCAATATTTAAATTCGGATTTTGAAAAGTTTGATTTAATGATGGCTCTGATATTTGTTGATTAAAAGAAAAATTTAATGGAAGTTTATTATAAGTATTATCGTTTTTAGAATTAAAAGAAATATTTGAATTTCTTCGGATTATTTCTGTTACTACGCTAAATTCTTTTTTGATTCCTGAAGAATCATTTGGATTGTAAACATTCGTTCTAACTATTTCTTTTTGTTCTTCAGTTTTTAAAATTGAAACCCTATTTATTGGAGAATAATGAGGATTTGGGATAAGATTTGAGTTTTGTTGAANAATCCCCAATCCCCAATCCCCAATCCCCAATCCCCAATCCCCATTTTATATTAAATAGAGAATATTAAATAATATTTTTATATATATATCAATATATATTGAGATTTAGTTTTTTGAATCTATACTATTATAAAAAAGCATTAAGATTTGTTCATTTTGTTGTGAATTCTGAATGTTATTCATTTGGTTTTTTGAAACAAATTGCTCTTCATTATTATAAAAAGTTCTATTAATACTTCCTACTAAATTATAATTGGAAGGAGAACTATCTGAAGTTTCTATATAATTTTTTAAATCAATATTATTATTAAAAATGATTCCAGACCTATTTTGATAATTATTTCCTCTAATGAAGCAAATGATTAAATATCTATTTAAAAGATAATAATGATTATATTCTTCGAATTGTCTATAAGTTAAACATATTTCACATAGAGTATTATTTTTTCCTTCTGAATCAATATTTTTCTTAAAATTATGTTGAGCCTCAAATCCATCTTTTATTAAATCAAAATTTAAATTGCTATTTATATCTGATAAATCGAAAATAATATAGAGACAATTTGAGAAACTGAAATAACTAGATTTGCATGTTTGGCATACTCTTTTTGTTTTAACAAAACCTATGAATAAATCTGATATAGGTGAATTCATATTAATATTAAAATAACTAACAAATTTATCAAGCATTAATGACTGATTTGTTCTATCTTCTTCCCCTCCATTAAAAGCCAAATCTAAATCAGTATTTTCATTTTGTTCATTTTCATTATTATTTATATTTTCTTTATTTATAATGTTGTTATTTTCTTTATGTAATCTATCCAAAATAAAAGTCAGAACGAGCAAAGGATCAATCTCTTTATCTCCAACTAATTTAAAATTTGATAATGCCATTGATCTTCTGAATTCTTCAGCAAAATAATTAAAGTTGTTTAGATCACTTTTGGTAAATGCATCTATTATTTTTAAATATAGAAAATTGATATAATATTTATTCGTATTTGATTCTATTATATTTCTTCTATTAATTATTTTTTTATTTAATAATCCAAAAGAATGCAGGCTTTCCAATATTGCTTTAATACTAGTACTTTTTTTATATTTTTTTGTATATTCATTTTTTATAAAATTGTAAATGCCTGATATATCTATTTTTTGGTTATTATTATTAGTAGCTATTTGATACATATTATTTATTATATTGTTTATTTCAAAAGAATAGAAATTATTTGGTTGTATATTATTAAAGTTTATAAAATTTGAATTTTGTGGTGAATTTGGATTTAGCATTTTATGAAATACATTGCATAAATAAATTAAATTTTTTTTATCATAATAATTTAAATCATTTGGATTATTGTACATTGGATCATTTAAAATACCTAATTTTATATTTTCTTTATTATTAATAAAAATATTTATTAATCTCAATTTTATTTTTACATTAGCATTATAATTTATCATTGTTAAATATTCCAATCCTGATAAACTCTGTAAAAGCATATTCCAAATTTCGACTTCAGGTATAAATTTATTAATTGTAAATTGAGTCGTCATATAACTTTCAATATCAGCATTATGCATAAATTCCATTATTAGATATAAGTCACTGTTTTCTTGGAAATAACCATAATATTTCATTATATTAGGATGATCCAAATATTTTAGTTCATCAAATGTCTGTTTTAAAAATAAATTATTACTACAATTTTTGAATTCTTTTAGCGTATATAACTTTTTATTATTTAATGAACGAACTTTAATTACTGAATTGATTGCTTCGTCGCTACAAAGTAAGTTAAGTACTTCAAAATTTGGTAAAGTATTACCTATTTGACTTTCATCTATTTTTTGTGCATCACCCAAATTTAAATATTTGTTTCTTTCAGAATCTAAAACTATGTTATTCACAATTCCCATTTTTTTTTATTTGATGTATTATTAATTTTTAATTTTATTAGTATTATTATTTTTATTTGATTATATGGGGATTGGGGATTGGGGATTGGGGATTGGGGATTGGGGATTGGGCCCAATCCCCAATCCCCAATCCCCAATCCCCAATCCCCAATCCCCATTATCTACAAAAAAAACATTTTATATTTTTAAATTTAACAATAATTAATTTATAAATAACAATTAAAATTTAATTTTAAAAAAGATGAATATTAAAAGAAATAAAATCCCAAAAAAAACACGTCTATTTTCTTCAAAGCCACGTTCTTTATCATATAAACAATTACCAATTCAATCTCGTCCAAAAACAGGAATAACTCGTGATATAAACAATTTATTCAACAAAAAGATATTGAAACCCAATCCAAAACATAAAATTTCAGCAGCAAATATTTATATGAACTTTAGAGAAAGTTTGGATTTTAGGAGTGTAAGACCTAAATCCAGATGCCAAGATAGAGTTTTTAATCCATATTGGCAACTTAAAATGGCTCCACCAGAAACTGTTTTCAGAAATAAAGTTTTTGCTATAAATGAAGATGAAAAAAATGTCTATGTAGAAAAAACTATGCAAGAAAAAATGCAATTATATAAATTTCCTCAGATAAATTGGGGAAATAAAAACCCAAATAATTTTTTGAGTCATGTAGGTGGCAATGAGTTCAATATAAGTCAAACAATGACAAAAATTACTACAAGGCCTGTAAGTTCATTAACTGGTATATATCAAAATACAAACACAGCCTTTAGAAAATTGAATAAGAATAGACCAATTACAGCTTTTAATAGAGCAAATAAAAATCCAAATATTATAAAAAGGCCCAATACTGCTATTCGTCAAAAGAAAATAAGACCTAAAACAGCTTTTTATCCTAATAATAAGCAAGTTGATAAAATGGATAGTATTAACGAAATTAATTCACCTTCTTTAATCCTAGGTGAAACTCAACAAATTATTAAAGAAAAAGTTCCAGAAAGAATAAAGCATCAATTTGATGAAAAAATAAAAAAAGATTATAATTATAAAGACGAATTTTTTAATGAAATATCAAAAGAGGATTTATTAGATAACACAGAAGAAATGAATATCTTGTTTAAATCAAATGAGGATAATATTGAAATAAAAAAATATCCAAAATGTCAGGCTTTAATTAAAGGATTCCAAGAAAATCAACTTCAAAATTATTCAATTAAAATAGATCAAGCTGATACTGATATTCTTGAATTATTTGATAGATCTCAGAAAACGAATGCCGCTACTAAAGCTAAAGATGTAAATTTCGATTATTGTAGTACTAATCAAAGAATTGCTTCTTTTATGGAATTTAGTCAACATTTAAAAATTGAATATATTCTAAAAATAAGTAAAGACATCAATAGAAATAAAAAAAATCTTTTAGAATATCAATCAAAGCATAATATAAGAAAACCTGATTATGGAGAATTATTAACTAATGACTGTCCTCATTTTAGAGATTCGAATAGCTTATTTCATGGATTTATGCCTTTTGAAGAAAATGGAATGAAAATGATAAGTGAATATAATCTTAAATATAATATATATGATCCTCTAGATTTTTTACCAAAATTTGGAAATTATTATTTATTAGAAGAACATGCTGATCAAGATTTTATTGAGAAGGTTCAAACATCAATTAAAAATTATAATAAATATTTATACAGTGATAGATTCAGAGAAACTGATCTTAAAAAATTTAACAAAAATTCATTAAACAATTCCATTCTGAAAAAAATAGATAAATATCTAATAACAGACCACAAATATTTAGTGGTTGATCAATCAGAAGAATTAGAGCAGTTATTTTCTTATGTAATAAAAAGAATTATTATGGATTATATTATCCGATCTCCATTTGAAAGACAAAGATTAAATATTAAACGCTTACCAAGAAAAGTTTTGCCATCATCATATACTATAGCTCAATATGGCAGCTTTAACAGAAGAAGATATGATAATTTTATACAAAATTATAATAATTCAAAAACATATTTAGAAAATAATTTATCCTTGTGTAACATATCCTTAAGCGGTTTAATAAATTGGACAAGTTCATTTAGTCATGTGAATTTGATATATTTAAAAAATATTCATTTACTTAAAAACTCAATACATACTATTCATTTAGACGAATTTTACCGGATACAAGAATCATATTTGAATAAAATATTTCATTTTATGCGTGATATTTATTATCGTGGAGCAATATTAATCACAAAAAAGAATAAGGCACTTAAAAGAAAAGACGTCGTTACTGATGGAAAATGGACTTTTAAAGGCTTTATTCCAAATGACGATGAATTTAGACTTGAATATAAAGATGAAAATTATGGAATGTATTACGAAGATCAGCTACAAGATTTTTGGACAAATATAAATTTGGAAAATTTAATAGATATAAGACTTACTCCAAGTAACGTTGCATATACTATTTATTATGCCAAGAGGCAAATAGATTTAAGTCAAAGCGATTATGACTTGATGAATCAAGATTCTAAAATAAAATTAAATAATTGCATATCAACATATTGTCTTCTTTTTTTCAGGAAATTAACAGAAAAAGCCTTGAATGACTATCTCAATTTTTTTGACCAATATAAATCTAATCAAGAAATATTTGATTCATTAAAAGAAAAGAAAACATATACAAGTGATTTAATTTACGAAAATGACGATGACATAAAACTTCCAGAATTACTTTCTTTCTTTATTTCGCCATATGTTGATCCTCTTATATCCATTAAAACTTCAATGGATGAACATGGAGAAATAAAAATTGAATTTGATTTGGATCAAATCAATGATAAAATAACTGAAGTAATTGACACTTTGTGCACCATATTTAGTTCTTTGCCTACTTCTCACTTTTTAGAATTCAAAAAAATTTTGCCTTCACAAAGAGAAAAAATTGTTAAAGAACATTCTGCTAAGTTAAATGAATTTTTTAATAGTGATAAAAATAAGAATAAAAGCTTTTTGGAAGAATATTATAAAACGTTTTGTCCTAATTTAATTTTGGAAGAAAAAGGAGAAGTCGAAAGTAATTTGAGTGTTATTTCGACAACTGAACCTTTTGTTATTGATATTAAAGGTAAAATATATAGGAAATTAAAAGAACAATATTTGGAATTGGAAGAATGTATTAAATTGTTTGACCCTTTGAATGATTTGAAATCTGGGGTTTTAGCCAATGAAGTTAAAAGCCTAGGAAATAATTGGAATTCAGGAACTCCTGATTATTCAAAATATATGAAGACACTTAAAAAAATCAAAAAATTTAAGAATTATATAAATATAATTCCTATAAAATTAAATTATTCAATGTTCGCAGTTGATAATAGAGAAGTCATACAAGGCTTAAGAGATAAATTGAATCAAAATCTAACTAGTTTATTTGGCAGCTTAGAAAACAAAATTCTTTCAACATATGACACAAACAATGACAAATTTATGCAAATAATAAAAAAAACAGATGTTAAATTAACTAGTCCTCAAGAAGTAGTAGACATGGAACATATTAAAAGTAATGTTAACGCAGAAATATCAAATATAGTCAATTCTTATGAAGATTCTTATAAAATAATGATATTTTTATTAAAAGAAAATGATTTCTTCGATCAAGCAGTGATAAATAAAATTTGTTTAGGAATGAAAAATTATTACAAATTTAAAAAAGATAAAGAACGTATTGATAAAATACATCAAGAAAATAGACAAGCTTTAGAACTCGTCTTTTATAAAGAAAGAAAAGAACTTGAAGAAAAGATAGAAATGTACGTGAATGAAATAAATAAATTAGACCAGCAAACTCATATTACAGAATACGATAAAGTCAATGCGATAATTTTATATTTAAGAGAAGACCTTAGTGTTCAAGTGGAACAAGAAATTAAAAAATCAATAAAGGATGAAGAATTGTTGATGGATTTTAAAAATGAAGGCTTTGATTCTTTCAACGCTGCTAAAGTCAAATTATTGAAATTGAGTATTTTATGGGAAAATATTCAAGCTTTTTATAGAGAAAAAAAATTACTTATACATAATTTTAATGAAGATATAGATTTAGATGGGGAAGATGGTTATATTTATATATTTGATGAAATAAGGACAAAAATAGAACAAAATAGAAAAGGATTAAATAGAGGAGAAGAAGTTATTATAAATATGTCTAAAACTATAGAAGATGAAATTAATCACATTTCTGACTTTTTAAGAGTTGTTAAAAGAGTGTTTGAAGCAGAACCACCTATTGATGAGGATTTGAGAGCTGATGTTATGATTGCTTTCGAAGATAAAAAAATAGAACAAAGTTGCAGAGAAACACTTTTTGCTATTTTCTCAAGAAAAAGCTAAATTTTTTATTATTTTAATTAATTTTTTTAATAAAATCAATATTTTTTTTGATTAATTTAATATATATATCATTATTTTAAATTATAAAAATATTTTTATGGGGATTGGGGATTGGGGATTGGGGAT
>NBJL03004245.1:11108-21305 GCA_002087855.3 Entodinium caudatum | reverse complement strand
TTACATCCTTTCAAAGTCGCTACTAGCTTTTTAACACTACCTTTTGTCAATTTATTAAAAGATAAATCTATTTTAGTTAATCCTTTCAACATTAGAAACTCACTGATAACATCAATGAATTCATCCCCTAATCCATTATGACTTAAATTAACTTCTTCGACACTTCTCAAAGCTTTAAATCCATCGATGACTTTATATAATAAATCTGTGTTCATATCTTTTCCTTCAAAATGACTCAAATCTGCTTCTTTAAATAATGTTTTTGTGTCCTTCATTCGCCGTAATTTATCAAGTCTTAAACGCGTTTCTCTATCACTTATATCTGGTAATTTCAATGTGGTTACTTTATCTTTGAATGAATTGAATTTTAAATTTGGATGAATATATGATTCTTCCTCTTTGTGCTTTTTACCCTCATTTGATGACTTCATTTCGGAAATATAGATTTCTTCTCCCGTTTTTTCTTTGTAGGCTTGCTTCATTTGGGCAATTATTTTTTCCTTTTTTTCTATTGTTTCTATTAAAGAACCAATTTTGGAAATCATTTTTTATTTATTTAAAATTTGAGATATTCATATATTATTATAACTATTATTAGATTCAATTATCTAATAAATTATGATTGTTTTGAGATAGATTAGCCATTATTGATATTATTAATTTCAGTTTCTGTTAAGAATATAGGAGCCATCAATCTTCCAAAGAACCCCAATTGAGTTTTATTATTGCTGTTATTGATATTATTATTAATATCATTATTATTATTTTGATCACCTTCTTCTTTTGTATTTTTTTCATCTTCTTTTATTCCTTCTTTGTTCTCAAAATTCACATTATTATTTTCATTAATATTTTCTTTTAGCTCTTTTTCATCTTCCATTTCTTCTTCTGTTTTTACAGTGGTATGTTCTAACATATGTTCTTTTAAATTGACTTCAAGCGAGAAATTTTTTTTACATATGGAACATTGAAAAGGTTTAGCATTGGCCATATTTTCATATTTGATATTATCATCTTCAAGTTTCTTCTTTTCTTTATTATATAATTCGTTTAATTTCTGATTTAATAAATATTCATCGGTATTTACTCCTATTTCTTTATTTTCATGTTCATATTCTTTTAGTATATCCATTAATTCTGTTATTTTATTTTCGTATTCTTTTTTTTCTTTAGAATGAGCCAATTTTAATTCAGTTTGTTCTTGATTCAAAATTTCGAAATTTTTTTCTATTGAAGATATTTTTTCTAAATAAGATTTTTTTTCTTGGGAAAACTTCTCTGAATTTTCTTGAAGTTTTGTCTGTAAATTGTCTAATATATTTAAATTATTTTTATTTTTTTCTTGGATGTCTTTTATTTCCAAGTTTTTTTTGTTTAATTCTATATTTTGTTGCTCCAAAATTTTTTTGTTTTTTTCGTTTTCTTCACTAAATATTTTATTCTCATTTTCTAATTCGGTTACTATATTCATAAATTCAGTTAATTTATTGTTTTTTTCTTCTGATTCTTTTATATAATTATTAATTTTCAAATTATTTTCATCATTTTGTTTTTTATAATCATTAATTACCTTATTTTTCTCATCACTTTCTTTTTTATATTTATCAATCATCATATTTTTTTCATCATTTTCTTTTTTATACTTATTAATCTCAATATTTTTTTCATCTGCTTCCTTTTTATATTTATCAATAATAATATTCTTTTCATCACTTTCTTTTTTATATTTATCAATCATTATATTTTTTTCTTCATTTTCTTTCAAATATTTATTACTAGTCTCTTCCGTTTCATTTTTATATTCCTCCATAGTAGCCATCATTTCCATTATTTTTTCTTTTAAGCAAGAATTCTCTCCATTGACTTCATCTAAAGTCTTTATTTTATTTTCATACTCAGAAATTTTTTTTATATTTTCTTTTAAAGTATTATTCAGATTAATATTGGTTTCATTTAATTGAGAAATTTTATTTTCTGTTTCCTTGGATTTAAAATCATATTCTTGTTTCAAATTATTAAATTCGTTATTTTGTGAAATTAATTTTTGCTTTAAATTATTTAGTTCATTGTTTTTATTTTCACATATTTTTTGGATATTAATTAATTCATTATTTTTATTTGCTGATAATTTTTCTATTTTTAGTTCATATTCTTTTTTTATATCCGTAATTTCCTTATTTTTTGAATTTGTCAAGGTTTTTATTTTTTCTTCGTTGGTATTCTGTAGTGTTTCTAAATTTTTTAATTTATTTAATAAATTAGTGAATTTAATTTCATTTTGGCTTTTTTCTTCTGAATATTTTTTTTCATTGAGATAATTATTAACTTTTGATTTACATATACTTAATACTAAATCAATATTATTATTTTTATTCGCTTGGTTTTGGTTTATTTCTTTTAAAGATTTTTCTTTTTGATTTTTTTCATTAATATTAACTAAGGATAAAATAAATCTATTTATTTCTAAATCAAATAAATTCTTATTAAAGTTAATATCAATATTTGATATTATTTTTGTTAAATTTTTATTATTATTTTTCAATTTATTGATAAAATCATATACATTTTTTATTTTATTATTGAAAGAATTATTATCATAAGTTAGAGTTAAATTTTGTTTTTTCAATGATATATTTTCTTTTTTAACTTTATCCAATTCAATTTCATATTTTTTAATTTGATTATATAATAAATTATTCTTTTGTTGGAAAGAATTTATTGTTTCATTAAAATATTTTTTTTCCTTTTTTGTTTTTTCTACGAAATTATTTAATTCTTTTGTACTTTCTTCTAATAGTTTATTATAATTATCTTGACTTTCTTTTAATTTATTATTATTCAAAGCATCTTGTTCATTTAATTTAATTATTACTTGATTTGAATTTAATAAATTATTTTCTAAAATGACTATAGCATTTTGTAATTCCATAATTTTTTCTTCTTCTGTTTTTAACTTTTTATTGAGTCTTTCGATATTTTTTTCCATTTTTTCTTTTTTGTTATTATTCAGATTAAAATTCATATTCATTTCTTCTATCGTTTTTTCTAATTTAATTATTTTATTTTTATTTTCTTCATTTTCTTCCTCCAATTTTTTATTTTTACTCAAGTAAATTTCTTTTTCTTTTTTGTAAGATTCATTCTCGTTTTTTAATTCTATGATATCATTATTCAAAATCATTTTTTCACTTTCCATTTTTTCAACAAAAGCAGAATTTATCAAATTCTGCTCATTCCCTAATTCAGTATTTTTTTGTTCCATTTCAGAAGAAATTTGTTGACTATTTTTATTATTTTCATTATCTTCGACAAATTTTTTATAATGTTCTACTAAATTTTTATATTCCTGAATTTGTTTTTTGTAATACTCTACTTCATCTGTTAGTTTTTCTAAATTTGATTTTAAACTTAAATTTTCTTTTATGAAATTATTCTTTTGTTCTTTTAATACAGAAATGTTTTCGTTGTAGGTTTCTTCAGTGAATTGATTTATTTCTTTTAATTCGGTTATTTGTGTTTCATACTCAATTTCTTTCTGTTTTAAATTGTTATTGTATTGCTCTTTGATTTTTGAGATTTCTTCTTCTAAAATATTTTTCTTGTATTCATTGAGTTCTTTCTGGTATAAGGAAGAAAAATCTTCCTTGTGTAAAGATATTTCACTAAGTTCACTTTGCGCATCTAATTTTTTTATGCTATTCAATAATTTTAAATTACTTCCATTTATAAATTGATTATTATTATTATTATTAATTAAATTATCATTATTTTCTTTTAAAGGAGAGTTTTCTAATTTATCTTCTTCAATATTATTATCATTTTCTAATTTTAAATCGTTTTCTTTTTCATTTTTAACATTATCATTGATATCTTTGGGTTCTTCCTTTTTTATATTTTGCTCTGTTTCTTCAGCTTTATCTATATCTTTATCATTTATAACATTATTTTCCTTTTTTTCAATATTTTTATTTTCATCTGATATTGGATTTATTTCTGGTTTATATATATTTTCATCCCCAAAAATACTTGGATATTTAGATTTTATTTCTTTTGTTTTCCCTTTGTTTTTATCTTCTTTTTTCTTATTATTTAATGCTTTAGGAGGAGGTTTTTTTGTTTTTTCTTCCTCGATTTCTTCTCCTTCTATTACCCATCGTTTTAATTTTTCATCAAAGTAAAATTTCGGCTCATTTTTATGTAAATGGATTTCTGGTATTTCTTTTTCGTCTTCTTTTTTCTTTATTCCCATCCAATTTTTTAATAAGTCAACCATTTTATTATCAATAAATAAAAATATAGATAAAATTTTATTTCATATGCTTTTTTAATTTTGGGGATTGGGGATTGGGGATTGGGGATTGGGGATTGGGGATTGGGCCCAATCCCCAATCCCCAATCCCCAATCCCCAATCCCCAATCCCCAATCCCCATAAAAATGTTTATTATTAAAAATATTTATTCAAATATTAAAAAATATAAAAAATAAAAAATTAAATAATAAAATAAAAAATATAACAAATTTCATTCCTCAAAAATATTTATTTGTTTAAATTTTTCGTGACTCTTAATCTAATATGATCCAAATTTTTTTTCATATTTTTAACCAATTCATAATTTTTACTACTTTGCGACATGAAGCAATTATCATTATTTATGCTTAAATTACTATAATTATTTTGGTTTCCTAAAATATTTCCAGTTAAATAAGATGTATTTACCACAGGGATATCACTTTGGGAATTGAACAAAGTTTTACTATTAAAGCCATTTCCTTTGCTTAATTCGTCTAATTGGCGTTTTCTATTTTCTAAATCGAATAAGATATTATTCCCTTTTGATTCATTGTCTCCATTTAATTGATTATTTTCATCATTTATTCTCCCTTTGAAATTAAAGTTATTATCTTTATTAGAAAAAATATTACTAGTATTATCCATATTAGTTCTATCAGTGAGAGAATTAAATTTATTTTTATATTCCTGAATTCGTTTAGCTTGCTCGGTTAAAGTAAAATCGGTTGATTTTAAATTGATATTAATATTACTTTGTTTGTCTTTTGGTTTATTTGATAAAGATATTCTGGGGTTATTTGAGGATTTAGAATTATTTTCTAATTTTTTGGGACTAAAGGAATGATATAATTCATATATTTTGCTATAATATTCTTTATCTAATTTAGTAGATATTGATGTTATTGGTTCATTCTTTTGACGCAATAAGGATACTATTTCTTTATAGTAATTATTTTTTTCTTCTTCACTCATTATTATTCCTCTTTCTTTTAATTTATTTATGAAATACATGACATCATTTTTATCCTCGATTTTATTAGTATTAATTATATTTATATTATTTTCATCGTTTAATGAATTATTGAAATTATATTTATTGGCGATTTGCATTAAAGAATTGGTATTAATGAGAACATTATTATTTTTGTATTCTTTCAAATTTATTTCAATGCTTCTTTTTAAATTAATATCCATTTTTTTCAAATCATCATCAAGTGAACTTTGATACAATCCCCAAATTCTATCACCATATATTTTTATAAATTCGCTAATTATCATATTTATTATACTCAAGGCATTTTCTTCGTTGATATTATGTGGCATTAAATTTTCATTCGTTTTTTCGAATTCGGAAAAGAATACAAATAAAGTTTCAAATATTTTTTTATTGTCAAGAATACTATTTAATTTAGGTATAAAATTACGGAATTTATCCAAACCTTTAATTGCTAAAGTGCACACTTGGGCATAGTCATCCGTATTTGATTTATAATTAAGTGTTAATTTTATCAAAGAAGTAATACTTAAAGTGACATTGCAATTATTGAAGAAATTCATAATAATAGTATTTAAATTTTGAATCAAATTTGTTCCGTTTTGATATGATATCAAACTTTTTTCGGTGATTATTATAAAGAGTCTTTCGTAGCATTCATATATTATATTTTCGTTATCTAAATTTCTCATGAAATTATATTGATTACTCAGAAGTAAATAAACATCTACTAAATATTTTAGCAATTTGATATCTTGGTTACTTTCTATTAAGTTATCAATTTCTAATTCTTCATAATTATTCGATTTTATATTTTTTGTTATGGTACTTAATAAAGTGTTAAATGCTGTGAATATTTCTTCTATTGTTTTTTTGGTTAATGAATCGTCATTATTTTTTATCATATTATAAATATTTGCTAAAGATTGATATTTTATGTTTATATCTGAAGAATATAGTTGATTTAATATTGCTGCTATTTCATTTGGCCTATTAAGACTTTGTTGGATGATTGATAAATTTCTGAAATTTAAATCTGTGTTTAATATATTTGAATTTATTTGGTTCATATTAAATTCCTGATTATTGAAAGTATTTGTATTAATATTATTATTATATGAATTTTTATTAATGATATTATTTCTTTGAATATATGGATTATTCAAATTATTCAAGCCAATAATATTATTCATATTATTCTTATTATTCGCATTATTATTTTGAATATTATTATTATTTAAATTGAATTCATTAACCTCATTGAAATTATTATTAAATCCATTATTCATTTCATTCATTTGTATTTCACTAGAATTCCTATTATAACTTTTCATACTCTTTTTATTATTATTATTGCTATTGATATTTTCATTATTTAAATTAACAATTTTACTTATTCTATTAAGAATTAGTTTTACTTGATTAACAACAGTAGGTGTTTTCAAATTTTTAATTTCATCATTAAATATTTGAACCCCATAGTATTTCACAATTTCTTGAGTGATTTCTTCAGCCATTGTTCTAATAATTCCATTCTTATCAAGTAGGCAGTTTATTAAAGGAGCAGAATAATCCTTAATATAATCTTTTTTATTCGAAACAAAGTTTTTATTTTTAATTAATATATTCAAAATTTCATGTTTCATTTCGTAATTATCTATATTTAAATAACTAGGGAAATATGAAGCCATAGAGTCGAATCCCATTATAGAAATTAATTTAACTATGCATTTAATAGATTCTTCTTTTACTTGGGTATTTTTGTCTGCGAAATTAGCTATAATCCCGGGTATTATTTGTTTCTGGTATTGCTTAAATCCTTCTTTGCCCAAAGATGCTGCTAATTCCTCGATTAATTTCATGATCATTTTAACCACATTTTTATTACTATCTTTTAAATTTAATTTAATGCAATTGACTAATTCATTAAGTCCTTTTGGTTGGATTTTATTATTAGTACTTATCAAAATATTTTCGATATTATTTATTATCTCCTTTTTATCAGTCCATTTTCCTTCAGTCAATTCCTTTATCATACTTGGTGTTATTTTTTTACTTATATCGATTCTTGGAAATACTTGCTCTAAGATATTATTACTTATTTTACCGTTTGAACTATTACTATTAGGAGCTATTACCTGAATTTTTTCGAATTTTTCTTCTAAGGATTTCATTGTTGATTCTTTTAGGTCTTTCAATAAAGGCTTGATATTATTTCCTAAGAAAGTATACATAGAACATAATATATTTGTTCCACTATTACGACATTGGGAATTAGTGTTATTTTCTAAAAAGCAAGAAAACTCAATTATTTCTCTGATTGGATATAAATTTATATTTTCCCTTATTTTAAGTTTTGATTCATCAGAATTATTATCTTTATTTGGGATTATTAAATTATTTAATAAAATAGCACCACCAATTAATATGGGAACAGATTTATCTCTTATATACTTCATTAAAGGTAATATTATTTCTTTTGGAGATGTTTTTTCTATAAAATTTTCGAATATATTTGTTAATTCAGTTTGAATTTTTCTTTCGCTTAATCTTTCTATGATTAATTTCAATAAAGGAATATAATATTTTTTAGTAAAAAAAGGAGGTAATACTTCTATTAAAGTATTTATACATAAAAGAGATTCTTTGAATATGACTATATTGTTTTCTTTAAATGATTTATTTTTCAATAAAATAAATTTCAAAAAATAATCATAGTTCGTATTTAATATATCATAATTATTTTCATCCAAAAAGTAATTTTTTAAATTTATATATCCTTCTTTTTTTTCTTGCCATTTTTTGCTTTCAAATAAATTAACCACATTTTCTCCAATGGATAGTTTCACAGTATTGATAATATCATCTTTATTTGATAAATTTATTTCTTCACAAGGAGCCACTAGAATATTATCAGCTGAAACACTTGCTGATATTTTAGCTCTATTTTCATTCCTTGATTTATTAATATTTTTATTCATTATTTTTTTGTTAGGAAGAAAATCATTGTTACTTCCATCAAATGAATTATTATTACTATTTTCATTATTGTTACTAGTAAAGGCATTCAAATTATTATTGGTATTTAGAATATTATTGGTAGTTATATTATTTATCATGGATTTATTATTTCCTAATTTATTCATACCTTTATCGAATTCTTCTATTTTTTTCATTTTTTGTGGATTTAACTCTTTTTTTATTGCGTTATTATTAAACAAATTCATTTTATTATTTTTAATGTACGCCATTAATTTAGCAGAAGTATTCCTTATTTCTTGACTGTGATCATCCATATATTTAATTACTATTTCTTTTATAGCAGGAATATAACAATTTAAATCATTATTATTCTTCTTATTATCTAATATTTTTTCTATAAAGGAACATAAATTAGTTTTTGCTATATTACATAAATTGGATTGCGAACCATATTTTATTATAGCTTCATTTACCCAATTATTATCAATTATATTCGAAAAATTTATCAAGGCATTTATTATATCATTAACTATAGTGATTTTATTAATAGCAAAATTTTCGATAATTCTTGGAAATAATTCCTTTGCTTCTATAGTGAAATTGTTACCTAAGGCTAATGATAAATTTCCCATGCTTTTAATGATTGAATGTTTAACATTTTGATTTGGTTGTTTTAATAATTTTTTAACCATATCCATGAAATTGAGTCTATTCGTATTTTTTATTTTCCTATTTAATTTCTCTGGATTCAATAATTCAGTTAATTGATCAAAGGCTTCCTTTTTTTCTTTCCATTTACATTCAGGCTTTAGCATTCTTTCCACGAATTTATCATCAAATCCAAATTTTTTAGTAAATATATCAATCTCAGTTTGGTCATTCATAACAATATCTCCATTATCTTCCACAATATTCTTATTATTATTTTTCTCTGATTTTATTTTTTTTCCTAAAAACTTAGTAGGATCAGGAAAATACGCAGGGCCAAATTGTTTTTCAATTTGTTCAATTCCTTTTTCGATATCTTTTTTAATCGTGTCTTTGACTTTTTTATCTATTAAAGAATAAACAGGCTTTTTAATCCATTTATATAATTCAACAAAGAACTCAATTATATTTTGCTTAATTAAAGGACTGCATTTATCAGAAAGTGATGTAAGAGCTGTTGATAATTTTTTATAATTAAGGACTTTATCACCAAATAATGATAAAATAATTGTTGCTATAGATACACCACCTTGGCTCATTTTCTGATTTCGGCTTTGCATTATAGTGATTAAATTATCAACTAACGTTTCAGTACTGGTTAAATATTCAATATAAGAAATGATCATATCTTTTGCTTTATCTTTTAAGGCTTGTTTAGAACTTGAATAGCATTTTTCTATTAATAATTTAATTATTGTATTTAATTCAGGTTGTGATTCCTTCGGAATCACAAAATTTTTTTCTAAAAAAGCATTTAATATATTTACCGCTTCTTCTAAATTACCTTGATGTGGATCTGTTAAAATTTGTGATAAAATCTTGAATAGATTGGTATCAAAGCAATTGGATTCATTCACCTTCTCAGAGAGCTCATCTAAAGCACTTTTCCTTACTTTCCAATTCTTGTTTGTAATTTTTTCGGATAAAGGCAATTTAATATCGGATTCGGCCTGTTCTTGTTCTTGTTTTTCGGCTGCAAGCTGTTTTTCGAGAATTTCAAGGAAATTGGCACCACCTCCTGAGACTGGTGCGTCGTCGAAATTTTGGATGGGTTTTTCTGACATTATTTTTTTTGCAAATTTAAATTTAAGTTTTACTGAATATTTATATATTATTTTTTTTCTTATTTAAATATTAGTTAATTATTTATTTTTTAAATTCAGTTTAAAAATAATTAATATTTTTTGGGGATTGGGGATTGGGGATTGGGGATTGGGGATT
>NBJL03003959.1:0-13757 GCA_002087855.3 Entodinium caudatum | reverse complement strand
GAGGATCCGGTGTATGTCATTGAACATTTGTATGATGAATGCCTGAAGGAGTCTCTGATCCTGGGGATCTTTCTGGGAGAGGATTTCTGCGGGCTGGCGGAGCTCTACGGGTACCGCGAAAAGTTCCGCAAGGCGAGCGTCGGCTACCGGCTGGTGCGGCGGCACTGGGGGCAGGGAATCGCGACGGAGGTGCTGGGGCTTCTCGTAAACTATGCGCAAAATGAGAGCGGACTGGAGATCCTGACGGCGAGCGTGATGGTGGAGAATAAGGCCTCGGCAAATGTATTAAAGAAGAACCGGTTTGTCTGTGTCGTGCCGGTTTCTCTGGAGGATTGGGGCTATCCGAAGCCTGTCGTCACCGGCAAATGGCTGTTCGTCGGGAAGCATGGTCTCCGGGAGTACCGGTTTCAGACCTGAGGGCAACGGACATACATAATTCGCAGTCTGTGCCGCCATGAAGATGTGAACGGAGGTTACAAGTCACTCCCGTGCCAAACACTCGCTGTTTGGCACGGGCCAGCGACATAAATCAGCCTGTGTATGAACCATAAAATTATAGTTTGTCGCTGACCTGCGTTTCACAGAAAACAGTCCACTCCGACAGAAACGTCCACTCCGACAGAAACGTCCACTCCGACAGAAACGTCCACTGGACGTTTCTGCTGGATGCTAAGGCATGGACGTTTCTGCTGGATGCTAAGGCATGGACGTTTCTGCTGGATGCTAAGGCACGGACTGTTTTCTGTACGCTGAGGCGTGCCATCGCCCGAAGGACGATTTCATTGCAAAACGCCTTCGTTTCTGGTCACCGTGTGACCAGAAACGAAGAATTCACTTATTTATCGCGCCAGATAATTCTGCCCTTGGAAAGATCGTAGGGGGACAGCTCGATGGTGACCTTGTCACCGGGCAGGATCTTGATGAAATTCATGCGAAGCTTACCGCTGATATGCGCAAGCACAACATGCTTATTCTCCAGCTCCACCCGGAACATTGCGTTCGGAAGCTTCTCTAAAACTCTGCCTTCGACTTCAATTGCATCTGCTCTCGACATAAAATATCTCCTGTTCCTTCACTGGGAGTCACTTGCCGAGCTTGCCCATGATGTCGGCAAAGACTTCATCCATGTTCTTCGTACCGTCCACGGTAACCAGAATGCCTGCGTTTGTATAATAATCGATCAGCGGCTGGGTCTGGGCATGGTAGATCTCCAGCCTGTTTTTCACCGTCTCGGGCTTATCATCCTCGCGGATGACCAGCGGGTTTCCGCAGGTATCGCAGACATCCGCGACCTTCGGAGCTTTGTAGAGGATGTGATAGGTCGCGCCGCAGGAAAGGCAGGCGCGGCGGCCGGACATACGCTCAATGATGGCCTCGTCCGGCACGTCGATGTTGACCGCGAAATCCATGGACTGGCCAAGCTTCGCAAGTGCCTCATCCAGAGCCTTCGCCTGCGGAATGGTCCGCGGGAAGCCATCCAGCACAAAACCGTTCGCGCAGTCATCCTTCTGAATCCTGTCCGCAACCAGATCACAGACCAGCTCATCCGGGACGAGCTGTCCGGCATCCATGTAGCCCTTCGCTTTCATTCCAAGCTCCGTACCGCCTTTAATGTTCGCGCGGAAAATATCGCCCGTAGAGATGTGGGGGATTTTGTACGCTTCCGCGACTCTGACCGCCTGCGTGCCCTTGCCGGCGCCGGGAGCTCCAAGCATAATAACCTTCATAACAGCCTCCTGTTCTTTTTCTGTGCCCGGCAAAACACCGGGGTGTCCGTACCCTTTGCCGGCAAATGCATCTTCACCGTTCCGCAGGGCCGGTTACCGCTCACTGGACGGCAAATGCGTCCGATCTTTCTTCTATTGTACCAAACCGCTTACGCGGTAGCTTTTATAAGTTCCAGGCTTTATAAACTTTATTTTACGATAAAAAAATAATTGAAGCGTTATCCTCGCTGGTGTAGAGTAAATGTGCGACCATAACTCCGTCAACGTAAGATAACGCTTCGTGTTCTATGGTAACACTTTCACTCCAACATGGCAAGGGTTGTTTTTCGTTTTGAGTATGGCCGACATATTTTTTTCAATAGGAGGTCCATATGGATAGCGAAAACAAGAAGATTGTAAACACAATTACCGATGAAATGGTGGACATTCTCAGGTTTGGGAAGAGGTCGGAAAACACCGTCGCCACCTATAAAACATATGTCATCCCGTTCCTCGAATACTGTTTTGACTCGCTTGGGAAATCCCCCTATGATGCCGATGAGAAAGATGTCCGCATGTTCCTTTCCCATATCCAGGAAGAGCGTGGCCTGGATGACAGGACCATCAACAATGCCATATCCTCAATCCATTTCCTCTTTGCCTCTGTCCTTGACCGCCCATGGAACAAACACAAGGTTCCGCTCCTGACGTTTGACGAGTACGTGCCTTTCGTCCCGTCTAAGGAGGAGATGGAGGCTTTTCTTTTAGCCGAGCCGAATCCGAAGCGCAAGGCGATGCTTGTCATCATGTATGCCGCTGGACTCCGGGTGGGCGAGGTATGCAGCCTCCGTTACGGCGACATCATTAAATCAGCCGGGCGCATACATGTGGCTCCTTCCAAAAGACGCAAGGAGCGGTATGTTGAAATGCCGCAGAAGTGCATGGAAGCCATAGCCCGGTACGCCGGGGCGCTCAGCCCGGAAACGAGGCGATCCCTCGCCAGGGAAAGCTGGCTCTTCCCCAAGCAGAAATCCTGCCACGATCACATTTACACGAACTACATCATCGACCACATCCCGACCATAGAGGAAAGGCTGGGCTGGGAGCACCGGTTCACCAGCCACACCTTCCGCAGGGCATTCGCAACCCATAATTACCTGGACGGAAACCTGACCATGGAGGAGATCCAGTCCGCCCTCGGACACGACAACATCTCCACGACCCGTCTGTATGTGCGCAAGGGCGTGTCCCTCCTCCAAAAGAAACACCGAAACTCCATCGAGGGGATGTCCCTGTGAGCGGCGAAAGCAGCCCGTGCGGGCAATACCCGATCCGGGATATCTTCTCCATTGCCTTTGAACAGTACAGGGCCAACCACAACCTCCGGGAGGAGCAGACCGCGGCAGCCCGGTGCATCATACGGTGCAAGACGGGAGAGCTGGGACATAACTATTACGAGTGTGCGGAGTGCGGCCATACCATGAAGGTCCCCCGTTCGTGCGGAAACAGGAACTGCCCGAACTGTCAGGCTGTCGCAAAAGCCGCCTGGCTCGAGGAGCGCAAGGGTGAGCTGATTGACGCCCCTTACTTCCATATCGTCGGAACCCTGCCCCATGAACTGAACCCCCTCATCGCGGCAAACCGCAAAATCCTGTATGAGCTCCTTCACAGGAGCATGGGGGCGTCATTGGTCCAGCTCGCAAACGACCCGAAATACCTGGGCGCCACGCCCGGCATAGTCCAGATCCTCCATACCTGGGATCAGCAGATGCGCTACCACGTACACGTACACTGCGTGGTTTCCGGAGGCGGCCTCACGAAGGACAAGAGACTTGTGACCCTGCCCCGGGACGCATCCTTCTTCATCCCCATCAAGGCGCTCGCCGCCCTTTACAAGGGCAAGTTCATGGCCGGCCTGAAGGAGTGCCGGTTATCCGGAAAGCTTGTGTTCCCAAAGAACCTCGAAGATGCCAGGAGCTGGCAGGAATTCCTGGACAGTCTGTATAAGAAGGAATGGAACGTCTACATCAAGCAGACGTTCAACGGGAATGGGAACGCGATCGAGTACCTTTCGAAATACACCAACCGCATCGCCATCTCCAACAAAAGAATCCTGTCCTTTACGGACAAGGACGTCACCTTCTCCTACACGGATCGAAAGGACGGGGGAAAGAAAAAGACTGAGACCATTTCCGTGGAGACATTCATTGGCCGCTTCCTCCAGCACGTGCTCCCGAAGGGATTCCAGAAAATACGCTATTATGGCTTTCTAAATAACAGCACACGCAAGAAAAACCTGGAAGTCATCTTTGCGCAACAGGGAGGCAGGAAATACCAGCCCAGGTTCACGCGTTCCTCGCCGACGGGCGTAATCCTGGCTGCCGCATGGGGCCACAGCGGAAGGAAATGTCCCCATTGCGGGAAGGGGACAATGGTGTTCGTTGTCTCGAGCAGGGAGCTATCGGAAATGGCTTCCAGCCTTGCCATAAAGAACCGGGCCCCGCTCTTGGAGAAGTCGAGGGGGCAGCCGGCCTGACACAAGTACACATCAACGCTGCTTTTCAATACAATACCGACCTGAAGGCCTATTCCCTTCATACGGAGGGGCTTGTTAAGCATACCCAAAACCATGGAATCATGCACGGCCATACGCCGCTCAAGCAGCCGTGCGTAATAGAAAACGTTGAAAGAGAGCGCATACCGATTCGTTGATATGCATAGAAAAACAGGTATCTGGACTTACACTCTATTCCCTTCCAGGTATGCAACAATACAATTCACAAGGGCTGCTGGACATCCCCAGCTAAGCCCGCAGTTCGGTACAATGCCAGCAAAGTAAGATGCCAGTGAAAGACCACTGGTTATTTTTTGTCCCTAAGGCATCTTACTTTGCTTAGTCATTATGCCATTTCTCGTGTATAATCCATTCCCAATGGACTCAGCCACCAAGCCCTTTGAAACATAACTATATATACTCTTATGATCATCGTCTCCGTTTTCTGAATCATCATACTGTATTGTAGAGTTATTGTTCGATTCGAATATTCCCCTATTACTATAATAGTCATATAGCCAGTTTCCTGTTGCGGCTATCTCTGAGTATAAGGCGTTACTCCATCTATGTGTTTGGAAATGACCTGTATATAATGCATTGATTTCGGAATTTGTACCATTGTTGTAATAGACGGCACTCATTGCCTTGTTGAGACCCATGAAATTATAATAATCACGGAAATTGTTACCACTTCCATCTGTCGGATAGTTGTCCCGGTTATTGCCATTTAGTTCCCAATTGGAATAATAGTCGTACAGAGTCAGATCCTGGTAGATAACGTGGGTAGAATAACCTTCTTCTGGATTACTCCCCCAAGTACGTACGTAATCATCTTCTACTGGTCTCGACGTTGATGTCTTCGCTATGTCGACGACTGCGTTATCCTTTCCTATGCTTGCTGTTCCCGATGCAGTATTAGAACCGTTGTTGGCAATCTTAGTTGCATCAGCCGATGTGTACACATGTTCATAATGCGTTTTTTGGCTAACAGATGTTCCTTGTGCAAAGGCTCGAAGTTCGGGATCACGCTTGGATTTCACGGGTCCCCAATAGCCGCCACGCTTACCATTTCCTCCTAAATAAATCCACGGATCCCCAGCATCGCCAAAGAAACAGTTGTTTGTTACACTGGAATCATTTACATCCAGTATGGTTGAAGCAGAAGTTGTTGCGGGATTTAAATCTGCAAGTTTAATGTCCGCAGTCCGACTCGGCCCTTGATAAGCTTTGTCGACTCCGCCTTCTGTTTTTCCCGCCGCAAAATAAAACGTTCCCCTTACTGCTTCATCTCTGCTTGTGCTTGTTATTATACTTGTATCTACTAAAAACTTATAAAGATACGACCCCTGACTGGTAGATGCCTTAGCTCCTCGAAGAGTTTGAAGGGTAGTCTGGTCTACCGGCTCTCCAAGATAATACTTATTGTCAATTACTAGATAGACATCTCCCGGCGTTTCGGAAACCAGATTAGTTTCATTGTCTTTACTATACGTCATCAAGGGGATCGTATAGGTGCTTTTGTTTTCAGAAATCGCAGAGAGACTCGCATCGTAGTAGATAACCGTAGTTCCGGGAGTTTCAATTTTTGTGACGCTAACTGCAGCCGGAACCGGCGGCGGAGTTGGAACCCATGAATGAATTCCGTCGTACCAAATTTTAATATGGCCGTCAATATAAGTTGGATAACCATCAAGACGATAAACTCCATTATTTGAAAAAGTTGGACCAGAGTCTGGTACAGTATTTGAAAAATTTGCTTCGCTCATCCCTCCCGCAGTAGATGATGTTGTTATCTGAAATTTCTTGCATGAGCGAATATCTGCTTTATAGATGTAATAGCTGTTAGCATCCGATTCAGCCTGCTGATAAATTAATTGCGTAAAAACTGCTTCTCCGTTGTCGCCTCCCCAAGCGTTTATATAATAGTTTTGAGCTTGAGCCCATCCACCATCGTTTGGGTCGTTTGACATATTCTTAGCTTTCTTGAAGTATATGTATGTATGTGTATCTCCTGCTGTAAGCTCTGGTGCTGTTTCCTCTGCTTCTTCTTCAATTATTTCCATATTTACTTCATCATCAAGAGAAGCAATCCCCCTCCTACTTGAGTATTCTCCGTCATACTTTTCTTCGATAAATGAATCTTCGTCGCTATTCTCTGTATCAAAATTCTGCTCCGCTACACTTACGGGGGAATAGTTTCCGAAAGATGTATTTGTGGGTGTCTCGCTAATATCTTCCTCCAATTCATTTTGGGGAATAGCGGAATTAGGGGCGTCATCCTCCCCGGCTGCCCAAGGCATGACTTCACCAGTGAAATCACCCGCAGTCCCATCTCCGATAATCTCTGAGAACACATCGACATCAGAGGGGACATTCTCTTCCGCCAGTGCAATCCCACCACCAGGCACACCCGAAATAACCCCAGACAAAACTAAGGCCAAGGCTAAAACCAGAGCAATTATTTTTTTCATCTTTTCTTTCATTTCTGCTCCTTTTCCGGGCAAACCGCCCATCTATCTTCACAAACGTCTGCGTTTCTCTTTTGATATTCTCTACGTTGATATTCAACACTGTAAGCCAGATTATCATCCAACACTTTTTCGCCCCCGTCTTGGGCTTCTCTAAACAACGAAAACCAGCGGACACCTGGCACGATTCTTTTTCCGCTCCGTTTGCGGAGATCTTCGTGTCAGGCCTCCGCGTTGTGGCGATGGCATTTCCCGCGATTGTTATAGCCAGTGCAGGCTCTTTGCTGCTACGGATCCGGGGAAGTCCCGGATTCTGGCTGGTGTGCGGGCTGGTATTTTTCTCTGATACATTCCTTTGGCGGGCTGAGGGGCTGTTCCTTTGACAGGGAACGGGGAGGTCAGCCGGTCAAACCAGTGTGTCAGGGAGCTTTGTATGATTTTTTTGACATCGAGTAGTAAGATTTGGGTGTCTTTGCTTTTTTTACTTGACATTTATAGGAAACCTGCGTATTGTTTCTGATTATTCCATCGAGGGGGTGCCTATGTCAAGAAAAGCGCGGCCGGAGAGCCGGACGGGGTATTATCACATCATTTTCCGCGGGGTGAACCGGCTAAGCATTTTCCTTGACGACGAGGACCGCCGGATAATGCTTGAGGCCATGGGGCGTTTCGCCCCGGAGGCGGGAGTCGGCATCGNGGGACCTCGGCCTTGTAACTGGCGTTCCGCGCACAGAGCATATAGAGCGTCCTCCCGAAATACCAGTTTTTCTCATGGCTGTCCCAGCCCCATTCCGCCTCCGGGTCGGAATAGTGTCTGGAAACCTCCGCCTTGTCCGTATCCCCCTTCGGTTTCGTCCCGAAAGGGCTCGCGTGGACGGCGACGGCGGTCCCGTCACCGGAAACCGTGAGACCCGCTGACTGAATCAGCCCGGATTCAATAGATGGGAGGATGGAGACAAGGTAAAAGAAGTCCTGAAGCCGGGATTCGGGGTTCTGTGAAAGCGCCTCGCCCGCGACGATTTTGTTCTTGAGGGTTACCGTGGACGGGCTTTCGGATTCAGATTCCTTGAGCTTTCCATCCTCGCCGATCTCCTTCTTCGGCTTCTTGCCATTTTTCCCTTTGGGGAGCAGGGCGTCCCGCGTGTAAGCGTCCCGGGAGGCGCCCCAGAGACGGTGCATGAAATCATAATACGACCCGAGCGGTGGAAGGTCCGCGGGTGAACCGCACCCAACAAGCGCTGAAAGCCTGCTAATAAAATGTCAAGGGGAAATTGAAAAATTTTCGATTGGAAATTTTGATATCACAAACAAACCGCCCATATGGCCGGTTTAAGGAAGAGTTATCCACATAACTCAGTTTTTGGCTTCTGGCTGAGTTTTAAGGTATTCTTTGACCTTGCCGTAGTAAATGCGAAGGAACTTGTTGGCACCAGCGGTCATGTAGACATGATATGGTTTCCCTTCAGACCGTTTCTTATCCAGGAAACGGTAGACAGGATCGTCAGCAGGCTTTGTTTGAAGAAGGGAAGACATGATCAGGAAGAGAGTCTTCCTCAGCCGGGCAGGGCCGCATTTTGAGGCGTTATTGCTATTGCTTTTGAACTTGCCGGACTCGTTTACGCCGGGATCCACGCCAGCAAAGGCCGTGAGTGCCTCGCGATGGTTGAAGCGGGAAATATCCCCGATTTCAGCAATCAGTTGGGGACCGAAGGTACCTCCAACGCCGCGCATGTCCATGACAGTGCTGTATTCCGGCAGTGTGGCGGCAAGGCGGTTCATCTCCTGACGCGTACGCTCCACGTTTGCGGAGATGACATTGAGCTGCTTGATGCACATCTGGATCATTTCCTTATATTCCTGTTCTTTCGGGAATACAGCGACAAGTTCCTTAGATGCGTTGAAAAGCTCCTCGGGCTTGCCCTTCTGGAAGTTGTAGCCATGGCGCTTGCAGAAGGCCTGGTAGCGTTTCGTGAAGGCCTTGAGACCGATTTTGCGGACGCAGTCCACATGCCAGAAAGAGGCCGCATAATCGACCCATTTCTCGCTTCCGTCATTCCGTGTTGGGGTGTCAAAGAGGTCATTCACGCCCGGATATGTCATATCTAGGAGCGAAATGAGGTTGGTCTTGGCAGCGACCTTCTGTTTGGTGAAGAAAGCCATCTGCGCATTAAGGGTTTTGAGTTGTGCGCGTGTCGTATCCATACTGGAATATTCACGTAATTCTGCCCAGTTGTCAAGAGCATACCGGGCAATCTTCTTGGAATCTGCAGGATCGGACTTGACTTTGCGGATGGTGTTATTGCCGAAGTTTTTAATCAGATGGGGATTAACCGCACTGACAAAGATCCCGGCATCAGACAGGGCACGGAGAATCGGCTCATGATATCTGCCGGTGCACTCCATTACCGCCTTCGCCTCTCCATCCAGGGTCAGGATGTAATCCGTAAGGCTTTTCAACTCACAGGAAGAGTGTGCTACATCGAAGGGTTTCCTGACAATGGTGCCTCCCGGCTGCAGGACCGCCACGGTGCTCTTGCCCTTTGAAACATCAATACCGACTGCGTTGTACATTGCTTGTACCTCCAAGAATAATGATCTGCATGGTCCAGCGGCTTTCCATTGCTTATTCAATCTCCTGGGGTATCATGCGGACGTACACAAGGCAGTCCAACCTGCATAAACCGAACGGCTGCAAATGGAGGGCTGGCTGACGGGCTTTCAGACGGACGCCAATGGGTCCAAGGAGGTGATCGTCACACCGATGCCCAACCATTATACAGCTTTAGCAACGGAACGGTTAGTCCTTTCTGGCTGAGAGGTATCTAACCACCACAAATACATTATAGGAGGAGGAAAGGTCTGTGGGAGGAAACCAAGGAGGAAATAATGCAGCAACTGTTGTTGTTGCAATCATTGGTGCCATAGCAACCATTATTGCTGCCGTAATAGGAAACAATGTGGGCGTGGCTACAACTCAGCAACAAGTCGTCCAAGTATTTGTCGCTGACACTGGAACAAAGGACTATGACCAGACGATTGAAATTCTTAGGGAAGGCATTGATACAGGAAAAGCAGCTCTTAAACAAGATTCGGAGAAGATTGACAAGCTTAATCAACAGGTGAGGGAGCTAACAGACTCTAACGAAAGCCTGTCGAAGCAAATGGAAAAGTTAGAAATGGAAAATTCATCTCTTAGAGCAGAGCTTGCATCCGAAAAAGAAAAACTGAAAACTGCCGAGGAAATGTACAATGATGAGCATGAACAGAAAGTCAGGCTAGAGCAGTTTTTAACAGAGAACTATTCGATTGATGAAATCAAAAAAATAGAAGAAGGCGGTGTTGAAATTTTACGTGAATACTATCCGCTAAGCGAACTTGTGATGTTGGATAGTAGTTACGCATCGCTTATCGACGGTTTTGTTGACTGCTTTGGGAATACACATGGAGAAGCAATAAAGTTTTCGCAATCAGGGGAAATACGATTCACACTTGGCAAAAAATATGATTCGCTTGTAATAACCGCATTTACGAGTACAAATACTAGAAGCGAGGGACTGACGCGTTTCGAATTCTATGTTGACGGGGATAAACGTGGGACAATAGAAAAAGTTGAAAAGGGCGGGCGTTATGAACCGCTCAACGTTCCTACTGTTGGAGGGGACATCTTAACGATTAAAGCAATACAGCTGCCATATAGCGCAGATGTCTATCTTTCAGAGGCAAATTTAACAGTGATAAAGTGAATTCCGTGAGACAAAGAATTTCAATTGATTTTCTGGAAACGGTTATCAGCGGACTATGTTCTGCATATGATCAGGTACATTATCCGCTTTTTTTAGAGGGTGGTCAAGGAGGGGGAAAAGATGACGATTGCTATTTTGATTAATTGTGTCCTCTGCTTTCTGGTCACATCGCCTTTCTATCCGTTTGTCGGATTCGCGGTACTTGCATTTGCAGCCATCATGCTTACGGTTGGAGCAGACAGCCCGCTGGCCGACCACTTCATCCTCTCACAGGCAAAAAACTGGGGAAAGGAAGTGGATGCATCCGTCTTTGAGAACAGGAGATTCTTAATCTCCGTTGCCTTCCTCTCGCTATCGCTAAAGATTGGTGGTCTAATTGCGGCATTGAGGCGCTCGGGGACAGGTTAGCTGCTTCACTGTGTGAAGCTTAACACAATTCGCGATCTCTTCGCCAAAGGTCGCTTTAACGAATAGGTAGAGCCCCAAAACAACACAAAACGGCGGTGCCGGAAAACACCCGACACCGCCGAAACAGACACGAAATCCAACAGGCGGTGCCGAGGTGCCCAGGCACTCCGGTACCGCCTTGTTTATCTCCTTGCCAACTGACGGATAAACAACAGAACCGCGCCCACCTGATGTACTGGATTGAACCGCTGAAATCCTCCAGCTTTCCAATCGAATGCATCAGTGAACAATAGAAAGGAAAAAATAATTTTGCTCAGAACCCGTTAAGGCGTATGGAGGGGAACACTATGGCGGATTCAGAGAAATTTGAAAGCTACGAGGATGCGCGCGATGCCAGGCTTAATGAACTCCTGCAAGAGATGGAGAGTTGCCGGGAGGACGACAGGAATGCTGCAAACCAAGTTGTATCCGTCATCGCAACTACTGGCACAATTCTGGGCATAGTCCTGACTGCCACGATACTTAATGCAAACAACAACAAGCATATACTGACAACATGGGAAGTGGCTCCGAAAGACATTAAGAATATTTTCGATGAAGCAAAAAACTTGATGTTCGAGATCGTCGTTCCATCCAGAATATGCTTTTGGCTGACTGTCTTGATTTTCTCCGTGGCCTTCCTATACATTACAACACTTGGAATCGGAAGCGTCCTTCGGTTCCAATATATGCGAAACCTCCAGGACAGGATTCTCGATATACTCCCAGGTGCAGCAGATGATGCCAAAAGAAACTTCTTGGTTCACTACACCGAGTACAAAACACCAATAACAACATACAACATCAGACATTCGGGACATTTTGTGGGGATTATCAACCTCTTCTCCTATTATGGATCCATACTGTCCGCTGCGTTGTTCTGCATAGTAATACTGGCGTTCGAATGTGCGAGTATAGAAAGCAGAAAGTGGTACGACTACGGATTGTTTGGTTTTATTGTCATTCTGATTGCATTTGTTCTTATCCTGTTTTGGCGGGTAAACGCAAATGCAAAAGAAATGTTCAAATTTGCGATTGACACTGCACACGATTATTTTATAGCGAGGCAGAGAAACAGTACAAAGAAAATACGCGAAAAATCTAAAGTCTTTCGGAAGCTCATCATATACTACTTGTTTCCCAGAAATAGGGACATAGAAAAGCCAGTCATGATGATTGCGGGCTTTGTTGTTGCATATCTACTGGAAAAGGCTTCCACGACAGAAATTGTTTTTGTTTTGGCGGTTTTTTGGGGAGATAAACCATTTCGATTGATTTCGGTAGCTGGTATCTTAGCTTGCTCTATTACTGTATTTGCCGCAATCCCGTTCGGATGGGAGTTGATAGCCCATATGATTCTTTTACTTGGGCTGGGCGTCACCTACTATGTACTGCGAGAAGATCCGAAGGTGTTCGATCGAAAAAGATTACAATCGCGCATAGAAAGCTTGGTAGAAAGAATGTTAGGCAGTAATGTTTTTAGCTTGGAAGGATTTCGCCACATCAAAGGTGACGTGGAGACAACACACACAGAAGATGAAAGTGATTCTTCCCATGGAAGCGGGAGTGTAAATGATTGAAAAATAAAAGGCGTTCCGAAAATAGGAACGCCTTGGAGAAATTGGCGTAGTGGCTTGCCGTGTTGAGAACGAGCTCAACACAACAATCGAATACGCTAGAACAGGTAAAAAAACAATCCCACGGTTCTCCTTCCGTCAGAGGTGGAGTGGAAGCTGGAAGCTGTGGACACACAACAAAACATAATGTACGCCAGATGCATGGGGAGAACCCCGGCATCCGGCTTTGCTATATTTTCAGAATCGAACGAAAGAAGGAGCAAAGGCCATGAGTAAAATCACGAAGAGAATCCTTTCTATAATATTAGCGCTGGTGCTGGCTGTGTCGGGTGTGCTGTCCGGAATTCCCGGCGGCGGGGTCGTGCGCGGGGAAGAGACGGGGGAAGTGACATCTTCCGTTGCCGAGACAGTGGAAGATGCTTCTGCCGCTTCTCTTGGGCAGGATATGGCAGATTGGGATATTGGGGAAGAAGTTATCGGAGATGAGCCTGTAGGGTCTACTTTTGTCGAGGAAGAGGCGGAGGACAACGAGGAAGAGACGCTGACGGATACGAATTTTGGTGATTTGGAGGCACCGAGAAGTGTAGCCGAGGCTTCTTTCAATTCTTCATATGGGGATAAGCATAGTGTAGTGGATGTAAACGATAAGTTTTTTATACCTACTGACGCTGTTTCTTCCATAGACTTGTTGTCGGAACGAAACTCAAAAAATGAAGAAATTGACGATTTAGACACTGATGCAGTTAAAGAAGAGTCCTTAGAAAGCGGAGAAATTATCGAAGAACTATTTGAAGAAGAATCAACTGATGCACACAATGGAAACAGGGAGGTTTTAGCCGGATATCAACCAATTAGTGGTGTAATATATCTTTCTACTGCTTACATTGAGAATTGGGGAAGTGGTAATTCTGATAGAATAAGCAAGTGGAAAAATGGAAATATCTGGGCCACTGTGCGTGGCTCGTGGGATTCGCAGGGTGATAAAGACATATTAATGGAACGGTTAGGCGGTGGATATGATCAGAATACATACGAAAGCTGTCATGCTGTTCTATATAAAGTTGACTTGGGCGTTTACAGATGGGATACAATACAATTTCACGGAACGTCTAGTGCAAGTGACTATACAATCACGACCGCTGCTCTTGAAAAAATTGATACTTCAAAGAACTGTTTTAAGCTGTATAGTTCCTATTCATCAGGGTCAAATAATGATGGCACATGGGACACTCTAACACCATCTGAACCGACCATGAGGACTG
>NBJL03003924.1:2627-13978 GCA_002087855.3 Entodinium caudatum | reverse complement strand
AATAATTATTTATAATACTTCTTTTCCATTCTTTTATGATTTTTAATTGAAATTAATAATCCAAATTTCTTTTTCCTTTTTTCTTTTTATTATTTGGCTTTCTTTGATTAGCATTTTCATCATTTTGATTTTTCCCAATTCTTTCACCTCCTAATTTTTCATAAAAATCAATAGATTTATCTATAGTTATATTAATAGAATCCAAATCATCCATTTCTTTATCAAATTTTTCATTTTCCTCAATATTTATTTTCTCATTCCATAATTCCTTTTTTTCCCTTAAATACATTATAATATTCATATCAATATTTTTAAATTTATCTCCTATCAAAAACCTTGAAATAAATTTTCTTACTGCACATCCTAAATCCTTTTTAGTTATTAAATTGTCTCTTAATAAAAAGTGTTGATTTAATAATTTTATTTGTCCATCATCTAATTTCATATGAACACCTTTAGAAACATTTTTTAATATTTTGTCATAATTAAAATATTCAATAAATTCATAACAATCAATTAATTTATTCAATTGAATATTAAAATGATGAATTTTGAAGACATTAATAATTTCATCATCTATTTTAATAATATTTTTTGGTAAAATATTTATTTCATCCATTAATATTTCATCTCCATTTATATTTCTTTTATTAATAAAATATAAAAACAAAGTTTGTAAATTAAAGAGAATTAATTTATAATCAACTTTTTGAAGTATATTAGATAAAATAACTTTTTCTTCTTTTGTTAGATATTTAGCTTCCTTTATTTTGTTTCTAAATTCCAAAATAATACACTCATTTTGATTAAAACCTTCAAAAGCATAGATAATAAAATCTTGTTCTTGCTCATTAGAGAAAAGCCTTTTTTCAGGTAATAATTTTTTTGTAAGTTCAATTTCAATAGAAGAAAAATCGAATTTAATTTCTTTGTAATTCATATAATTAATAGAGCCATCTTCTTTGAAACAATTTCTATAAGAAAAAGAATAGATAAAATCCTCAAAAGAAGAATAATAGCTATTAAAAACAATTAAAGAAACAGTTTCTTTTGGAGTTGCCCTTTGAACTTTGATTTCTTTTTTTATTAGATTTGAATAAGGATTTAAATATTCTTTATTTTTATTATTTTCTAATAATGTTTTTAGAAAATTATTTTGGTAAGTAATAAAATCTTTATACGCTGAAGCAATATACTTTCCATAATTATCTTCAAAATTATCATTTAAACAAAAGGCTAAACAATCATTTTCGGTTATATTTTTTTCAGGTAATCTTCCATGGCAATCAAAATTTGATAAATTTTGATAAATATTGCTCCATCCTTTTTGAAATTGAATAAATAATCTTTGCATTTCATTATCGTTAACCAATTCATCTTTTATTTTTATCTTTTTTGCTTCTTCTCTAGTAATCTTATTGGAATATTTGTATAACATATAATTAATAAAAGGATTTATATAATTAATATTTTCTAAAAACGAAATTGAACCATCTTGAAGAGCACTCAAATAATTAGTAAGAACTGGGTATTGAACCATTGGATTTTTAATTAAAAAAAATTTTTCTAAAAATAATTCATAATTAGGATAGTTTGAAGCATAAAAATATTTAATTAAAGGGAATTCTTTTTTAGGTAAATTATTTATATCTGATGTTTCTTGTAAAATTGATTTAATTGAAATATCTTCAATTTCGAGTAATTCTTTATTATTTTCAATATATATAGAATAATAATTTTTATAATTTAAAATTCCATTTTCAATAATTTCATTACATTCAATTTCAAATTCATTTCTTTCATCATTATTTTTCATTATTTTTTCATTTTTAATTATTACTTTTTTTAAATTTGGAATAATCATATTTAAAAAACATTGGATATTATTTACATCTCTTTTTTTCAATTCTTCAACTAATATTTCCCATATCTTTGTTAAAATAAAAGATATATTATTAATCTTTTCATTTCCATCAATAAAATAAAATTGTTCTAAAATGTTTTTATCTATATAACCAAATTTTTCATTATAATATAAGCAAGAATAAAAAATAAAACTAAGAATTCTATAAGTAATATTATTCATATTCCGAACTTTTTTATCTTGATTTATAAAAAAATTAAATTTAACTTTTTTAAATCCTTTAAAATTATAATTTTTTTCAATCTCAACTTCCTTCATTAATTGGCTTAAATATTTTGATGCTCCATTATTAGCTTCATTATCTCTAATAATTCTAACATGTCCAATTCTTCTTATTAAATTATGGTTATTTCCTCCAATAATCTTACCACAGTTTCTGCAAGTATTTGTTACCATTGGACGAGTACATTTATCAACAACATACCAAAAATTGCATTCACACATATAAACTCCATCTGTGGCTCCACTATTTAAATATTTTTGTATTTCTTCTGCAGATATTATTTTTAAAGAATCATTAGGTTCTCCACCTGGAATATATAAATTATTTATATTTTGTAAAATATTTTTTGAAATAATTTTAGAATATATGGATTCATGTTTTGACATTGATGATATAACTGCAAATTTGTGAGAATAAAGCAATATTTCATAATGTGATGAAGATATATTTCTTATTGATGGTAATATTGTTTCTTTGAAAAGTTCTATTTTATAAAATAATAAAAATATTTCTTTTGTTTTTCTAGGAATTTTTAATTTATTTAATATATCTAGGAGAAACTGAGACAAAATATTATAAACATCTGGTCTGAAATTATTTATTAAATTTGATATTTCTTCATTTATGATTAAATCATAGAAATTCATTAAATTATCATCATCATTATTTATAATATCTATTATTTCTTTGTTTGATTTATATTTATTATATTTACATAACATATAAATGTTTTTTAAATTTTTATAATAAGCAAAGCTTTCATTATTTATGAATAAATTATTGAAAGGACAAGGATTATTTTCTGTGAAATCAAAATCATTAAAAAATATATCTTTTTCTTCAATTACATTTTTAAACTCGTTATAATCTTTTATAATAATCAAATTCAAAACTTTGAGAATATATATTTTTATCATTTTTCTGAAAGTACTATTATTATCTAAAAAATAAAATATTTCATTTTTTTCAATATTTTGGTATTCTTCATCAAAAAATATTTTACAAATAAAAAAGCAATAATATTTAATATAAGAAATACAATATAAAAAAGCTAATCTATTATTTCCTTCAATTTTGCAATTATTATTTTCAATATAATTCACACATTTTCGGAAAATTTCAAAAGATTGATTTAATATTAAATCTTCTTTATTTTTTTTACTTGCAAAATAATTTGTAAATTTCCTATCAAATATAGACAGCAATATTTCATCTAAGCAAGTATTACCATTTTCATTCAAAAATTTAATAATGAAATTATTTTCATCCTCAGTTATTTGCGATAAAAATATTTCTCCAGTTCCATCGCCATCAAATTCATTTTCTTCTAAATTAATAAATTCATCATTATTATTATCTTGATTTATAGGACATATATCATATTTTGAAAGAATATTTTCGAAAATTATTTTATTTTTAATCATGAATAAATTATTTGATAAAATTATTTTTAAGATTTTAATTTTATAATTTTCCTCTTTTGATATTTTTAATTTATTATCTAATAATTTTGAAATTAATTCCAAATATTTTTTTTCCTGCGATATTGTTTGTTTCAAAAAAGAAAATTCTTCTCTAATCATATCTTCTTCATAATTTATATTTTCTTCATTTAAAAATTGAGGCATTAAATATAAATCATCTTCTTTTTTTAATATTATTAAATATTTTTGTAAACTTTCTTTTAAATTAATTCCACTGTTATTCAAATATTCTTTAACCTGGATAAAATCTAAAATATATAAAATTTGTTTTAAAGCTAATCGTAACTCAATATTAGCATTCATTATAATATCAGAAAATAATTTTATTTCTTTTAAAAAATCATCTAAATTTTCATAGGAAAATTCATTAAATGAAATATTAGTATTTATAATGCAGTAAATCATAGATTCAAATAGATTAAAAAATATATCGTTAACATAAGAAATTTTTTGGTTATGAACTTTAAAAATTTTTGAAGAAAAATATTGCGTGAAATCCTTAATGAAATTATTAATATATGAATCCATTGAACAAATGAATTTACATAAAGAATATATATAATATTTATAGGATTCAATGAATAAGATAAATTTAGAAATATTTTCCAGTGAATAAATATCTTCTTTTTCATATTCATTTTCTATATTTTCATTTTCTTCTCTTGATAAAAACAGCCTGAAAAATTGAGAAAAAAATAATAAAATATTTTTGTTAGAAAAATACGTGTTTGATTTCGATAAATAATACAAAATATAATCTTTGAAAAATATTTGTTGTAAACTCGATATATTTAAATTATTTTTATTATTATTTTCAATAAAAATATCTGAAAAATAATATTTCTCTAATTCTTTTTTTAAATTATTTTCAAGATTTTTTTTATTTATGAAATATTCTTCAATTTCATCAAATTGTTCACTTCTATATTTATCCTCATTTTCATAATAATCATCCAATAAAGTATTAGTATAGTTATTTATTTCTTTGAATTTAGAAACAATAAAAGGATAAGAAATTCCAAAAATTGTTTCTATTTTAATCCTTTTAGAAAAAGAATAATAATTTTCAATTTTGTTATTTAAATCTTTGAAATATTTTCCATAAATTTCATTAAAATATTCATCATTCATTTCAGATGAGCACAATAATTTAGTAGATAAAATTTTTTCTTTTTCAAATTGAATTATAGTATCTATAACAGAATTATTATAAATTTCTTTCATAAATTTAATTAATACTGAAATAAAATCAACGTCATTTTCTCCAAAGTTAAATTCGTGAAATAATTTTATAAAAATGCTTTCTTTAATATTACTTATTTTATCTAAAATTATTTTTTTCATTAATGATTTCAATTCTTTATTTTTATTTATGTATTCACAAACTTTTTCATTATATTCTTCTTGTTTTATATCACTAAAGTTAATTTTTACATTGAAAGAAATATATGAATAAGCATGAAATAAATCTTTAGAAAACTCTTCTTCTAATTCAATCAAATCCTTATTATTAAATAAATCTAAATTTGAAGATTCAAAAACCTTTTTGTAATCTAAATTTTTTCCATTTAAATTATCAATGAAAAATTGATTCCATCTTGTTAAATGAGATATTAAATATTCATTCTGAATTTTTGTTTCCACATTCTTACTATTTAATAGTCTTCTTTTTAAATGAACCATAAATATTATTACTTTTGAATTTGTATCAATTTTATCTTTAACTGAATTTTCTTTTGTTTCGATTAAATAATTAATATGATTTAAATGGATACAATCCTCGATTTCATAATGAAATAAACAAAGATTATAATTATTACTATTTAAATAAAAATCTGAAATTTGTTCATCTATTTCACGCTCCGAATTAATTAATTCAACAAAAATAATTTTTGTCTTTTTTTGATTAAAATCTTGGTATTTCTCATTTTTTATTTTTATTCCAAAATTTGAATCTAAAACATTTGAAAACGTATAAATAATATGCTTATTGTCATTTATTTTTTCTAAATATGATTTTAAATTTTTATGCTGATAGTGATTTCCAAAATATATATTAATTATATGATTATATTCCTCACTGTATTTTTTAGCAAAATGAGAATGTTTGGCATAAAAAATTAAATCTTGTGAAAATGTTGGAATAATCTTTTCAAATATTTTTTCTTTATATATATTAAAATTATATACTAATGAATTGTTATCGTTATTATTATGATTATTTCTTTCCTTTTTACCACTTTTTGAAATTTGATAAAATATTCCCTGAATTTCTTCTAAATCACAATTAAGTAATTGATTTTTTAAATCTATTTCTATTTGCTTATTACTATTATTTTCTATTAATGAATTAAAAATTTGTTTTATTTGCTTAGACATTTTTATTTCTTTATCGAATAATAAATATTCAAAAGTGATAATATGTTTTTCAAATCTGTTAATAAAAGGAGGATCTTGTTGATCAATTTCATTTTTATCTAACAGTACTATACATCTAAAATTACTATTTACAAAATAATTTTGTGTATGTGAATCTCCCAAAGCAATTCTTGCATAATTATTCCTTCTAAAATTTTGATTAAATAAATCGTATAATGAGGGATACATACTTGTTAAATTTTTTAATATCATAACATTATCATCACTCATTGTTATTTGAATTTTATTTAAAATTTTTGCACTATAATAATCTTTTATAGTATCATCTTCAAAATCACTTCCATAATAAAAAACATGCTTTTTATTTAAGTCATCTAAAATTGATTTAACTAAAAAGTGACTAATTGAGCATTTTGTTACTATTAAAAGATATCTACTAGAAGAATCCAAAATATTATTTTTTATGCATCTCATTACATCATATTCATTTATTTCATTAATATTAGGGATATACTTTTTAATTAATTGCTTAAATACTTTAATTGAATTTTCCAAACCACCAAAGTTTCTTTCAATGCTTTCATTTAATATATTTTCAATTTCATAATTTTCTTTTGGGAAATTATTTTTTATTAATAATTTAGAAGAAATTTTAATTAAATGATAAAAATCTCTTTTTCCATGGAATTCTTTAGTATTTTTATTTACTTTTTTTTCAAATTCAAAAGGTTGGGATTTCAGCTTTTCTTTATAATCAAAGTAAGTAATAGCTAAATAAGTAAAGAGATCTTTATAATCTTGAATTAATTTTATATCATAGGATTTTGCTATCTCTAATGCTGTATTTTTTAAATCTTCCTCGTCTGACTCGGTAATTGAAAGATGTATTCCTCTATTCATTTTAGAAGCATCTAAAGGCCAATTTGAAATCCCAATAAATGCAATTTTATCTCTGTTTTCATCGTATTCTAATTCTGAATGAATGACTTTTAAAGGATTATTTTTTGAAATTTCAGCAAGTCCCATTTCATCAAAAAAAATAGAGGAAATAATTTCATCTTTTATTCTTTTATCTTCTATTGACTTTCTTGCTCTTTGGAATATTTTTTTTACTCCTTTTGAATTACTAGTTAATGATCCCTGGTAAGATTTTGTAAATAATTTTGGAAAATATTGGAAAAATTTATTAGAAGAATCCTTTCCTTTCATGGAATCAAAAATTAATTGAGCACTCAATGATTTACTACATCCGGGCTTTCCTATAATAAATAAAGGAATTTTCGTATTTAAGCAAACAAAGATTGAAAATAAATTTTCTAATAATGTTTTATTTTTAGCTACTCCTTTTTCTAATTCGACTGAATCCGCTATTATATTTTGTATTTTTTTAGGAAAATCCTCAAAATTAAATTTTTCTCCAAATGATTTTTTCATTATTTCAGAAAATTCTTTTCTCAGATTTTTATCATATATTCTTATGTAATAACAAAGATATATACTTAAATTTAATGAATAAACAAAAATATTATTTTTTAAATTATCAATTTTCTTCATTATAAATTCGTTTCTTAATAAATCATAAAACCACTCAAATAAGATTCCCCATCTTCTTACTTCTCTTAAACTAACAGAAGAAATCTCGAAATTATTTTTAATGAATTCCTGTGCATCATAAATTGAATTTAAAGCCATTTCTTTAATAGTATTAAATAAATTGATATCAGGAATTATTTTTTTCAGAATATGTAAAAGAATATTTGAGATATATCTTTTTATGTCCTCTTTTTCAGGAGTTCCAAAATCAAATACAAAATTCAGAAGAGCAATTGGTAAAGGATTAACATTATAAACTAAATTTCTCTTTTTATGTTTTGTTTCATCATATAAGCCTATTATATCACTTTTTTGAATATTTAATCTATATGGATTACAAGCTGCAATAAATTTCACATTTGATTTAATTTTTTCTCCTTTGCAAGTATTTTTTAATAATATTTCGGTTAGTAAACCTAAAGATTTACAAGTATTTATTTCGTCAAAAAAAACCCAGACTATATTATTTTCTTCACTATTTTTTTCAAATAATTCTTTTTTAGTTAAAAAATCAATTATATCTTTATCTTCGATTCCAGCATGTATATTAAGTGTGAACATTTTAATACCCTTTAATTCTGCAATTATTCTTATTAAGGATGTTTTTCCGCATCCTGTTTCTCCCATCATAATAACAGGTATATTTGTCCTTAGTCTCAGGGAAATTAAGATCAATTTAACAAAATTATCAGCTGTAAAAACATAAGATTCAGTTATGCTTTCTAAAGTTTTTAATTTTTCATCTTTTAAATACATCGGAGGCTCCTTATCATCAATAGGATTTTTTAAATCCAAAACTTTCTGTGCTTCTATTAAAAATTCTCTGGAAGTTAACACTTTGTAATTTAAGACCCCTCTTCGTTCATCTGGTAAATCTGAATTATATATGGCTTTTAAAAGCTTATATTCATCAGTATTATTTTCGCAAGTTACTATTTCTGAAATTGATTGGCCATCTTCGTTTATAAAAATCATACTAGGTTTTATATTTTTAAAAGAAAAAGGTTCTTTTTGTATTAAATTTCTTCTGGCAGCTTCTTTTGCTTTTTCTATATCGTTTTGTCCTTTTTGTTGAGAAATAGTAATTTTTTGCTCTTTTATAATATTTTCATATGAACTTGTTATAAAATATTTTGTTATTAATATTAAAGAATTAACGAAGAAATATCTTATATTATCTAAATTTCTTTTTATTTGCTTTATTTCATTCAAAAGTGATGTATTCAAATAAATAGAATTAGAAAAAAGTGTTAATTGCTCTCCGACTAAATTAATATATGAACTTATTTGATAGTAATTTGGATTAGGAATATTTATGTTTTTTAATATAAGATCTTGACATTCATTTTGAGTTAATGGACTTGCCTTTATGAAATTAGGACTTTGCACCTGAGTTAGATTTTCAAATAAAATATCTTTTTGATTTATTTGATTTATATATTTTAAATAATTGCAAACAATTTGAACATTTGATGTTAGTTCATTTGAAATAATCAAATTAGGCAATTTTTCTTGAGTTATATTAATTTTTTCAAAAAAGTTAAGAATTGGAAATATATTCAAAAAATCAATAAAACTATTGGCAATTTCAATTTTAATTTTTATTTCTTCTCCATAATAAAATATCTTTTCCTTTTGTGAATAATATTTCAATATTAAGAAACTGAAAAAAAATTCTCTTATTAATTCGATATTATATAAATCACCTAAATCCAAATGTAAAGCTATTTTCCTATTATTTAATAATAATAATCTATCAATGATTTCTGCTCTATTAATATCGTCACATAAGGGAAAATAAACATATTCATAATTACTATCTTTATTCATAACTTCATTTTGAAATGAATTTCTTATTAAGGTCGATTTTCCAAGACCTGAAAATTCGCTTAAGTAGATTTGAACATCAGGAAATTTAATATTTTTTAATTGGGGATTGTATTCATCTTCAGGTGTATAAAAATTGTTATTTGATAATTTTTTTATCTCAACTATAATTTCTTTATTTTTATTTTCAGTTGTATAAACAATAAGCAATAAAGATTTCATCTGAAAAGGTCGCTCTGGAAAAAGTTCTTTAAGAAGTTGAATTAATAAATTCTTTTTTTCAATATCTAATATTTCAGGCTTAATTAACATAAATAAAACTTTCAATTCACATAAAACACTTCTATAAATAAAGGATATAATTTCTTCTTCGGTTGTTGAACTATTGCAATATAAAACTGTTTGGGCAATGGGGAAATTGCCTGTTAAATTTAATGAACAATTTATTATATTATTTTCAATTTCTTCTGATGAGCATGAATTCATATAAATTCCTTTTTTTGATTTATCTATCAAAAAAGCTTTTTGATATACTTTAACCAAACTTATAGAATTTGCACGATATAATTCATTCAAATATATATTTACTATTTCATACATTTTTTTAATATTACTTTTTCCTTGGTTAATATTATTTAATTTTATATCATATATATAATTATTATTAGTAATAAATTTCATTATATTATTTATTCCATAAATCTTATTATCTTTTTTTATACATTTTAGGTAAATGAATTCAAATTGTCTTCCATTTATTAATCGAGTAATTGGATTGCTTTTATAAATATCATGAATAATTATATTTTGATTTTCTTTAATATTAATTAATTCTTTTAAAATATCTTTTAAATTATTTTTTTTTCTAAAGTTGTTATTTTTATAGCCAAAGCATTTTCCACATTTTATTTTTATTTTATATGTTATTTCTTCGAAATATCCTTTGTAAAAAATATCATTCAAAATATCGAGCATATCCTGGATTTCATTAATAATATTGGCAAAAATATCACATTCAGAAAAATAATTTTCATTATTGTGATCTTTTTTCCTTAATAAAGCTATATCTCTTAAATCTAAAATTTCTTCAAAGTCTTTTAATATTTTTTTATTATTAATAAAATATTCAACATTGCACTTATAATTTGGATAAACTTGATTTAAATTAAAAATACTTGATTCATAAATTGCTCTTATATGTTTTTTGTTCATTTCATTCGGATTTAGGTATTTTATATAAAATTCATGTAAATCAGCATAATTAGAACAAGATTTTTCAAATTTAATTCCAATATCTTTATTATTTTCAACTATGCCAATGAAATTATCTAAAAATATTTTTTGGGTTGAAGCAAATTCTTTTATTTTTTCAAGAAATGTTTTGCATGATTCTAAATAGACAATATCATCAACACTTATGAAATCGTCTCCTGTATCATCTATAAATTCTTGCATTTGATGTATATCATTATAAGTTTTATCTTCTAAGAACTTAATTAATTCTGGTTTTTCAAACATTTTCTCTATTACTAATAAAGATGCTTTATTTAGGTTAGGATTTAATAAATTTAAATTTAATCCATTTAAATTCTCATCGATTTCGACTAATTTTTTTAATGAAGAAATTTTATCTAGATCATTTTTTGATTGCTCTAAGATTTCTTTTATTTTATTCTCCTTGAATTCGAAACAATTTAATAATAAAATTATTTTTTTTAATATCAATATATTTTTCATCCTTTTTTTCAATAATATCATTTTATCTATGATATTGGTATTGCCTTTAATATTTGCTTTTAAAATTTTTAATAAAATATTTATTTCTTTGTTTATTTCATTAATATCTATTTTTTCCAAAATTTCTTCTAAAAATTGTAGATTTATATTATCTTCAGTTTTTGAATCAAATAATTTTTTTAAA
>NBJL03003808.1:10766-25152 GCA_002087855.3 Entodinium caudatum | reverse complement strand
AGATTTTCTCTTTTTAAATTCTCTTTTTAAATTCTTTTTATAAAATTAATTGAACTATAATTTATTTATATCATATAAAAAATGTCGCTATTTAAAAAGTTTGAAGAAGGACCAGCTCCAATTCCAACTCCTCCTGAAATTTTCAAAGAATATTCTGATTGCTTATATGCCTGCTTTTATATAGATCCAAATATTTATGATCCAAAAGGATTTTCTCTAAGTCATTCTTTTCCTTCAAATCTAAGCTTTAAAGATTTCAACTTAGAAAATAATCTGCATATTATTTGTGTTTATTGTGATGGATTATTAAATTATGCTTTTAAATTATTTAAAAGCGAATACAATTTTAAGATTTCATATAAATTTGAAAACAATTCTATTTTTAATTCCAACATTGATTTCTCTGTCGAGTTAAATAAAATAAAATTTATTTATAATCCAGAAAAATATGGTATAATTACAAAAGAATATGATAAACAATTTAGAATTCCAAGTTATTTGAAACAATATGAAGCTTTTTCAAAAGTTATAAGTCGACATGAAATCTTATTTGAAGAGACTAAAAGTGCTTTATCTAATCAGTTAGATATGGAATTATTTTTATATTTGCTTCAAAATAAGAAAGAAAAAGTGGAAGAATTGATGTCTTTATTGAAAAAATTTCCATATTTAAATATATATTACGATAAAAATAAACCTCTTCAAAATATGGATTTGCGACCTTTTTCAAATAATCCATACTATAAAAAGCTAATTATTATATATTCAGTAATTCAAGATTCAACAGAATTATTAAATGAACTCAATGAGGAAGAAATTTTAGAATTCATAAAATGTAATGAAAATCAGAAAGAAAATCCAATTTTTATAAAAAAAAAGATTTTTGAATTGTTTATTAATAAATTAAATACTGATAGAGCAATAAAAAAAATTTGTCATTGCATTGGATCTATACCTTTATTGTTTGATTATTTAAATAATTTAGCTCAAGAAAAATTCCAAAAAGTAAAAGGCCTAACTTACTCTGATTTACCAAATCAATATTCTATAGATGATAATTTAAAAGGATTGATTCAACAATATGAAAAAATAAAAGATGCTTTTTCTGAAAATGAAATTAATAAAGTTTGGAGAGAGTATTTAAATCTATGGTATAATAAAAAAGAAATTAAAGATTTGGAAGACGTTTTAGAGATATTTAATTCAATAAGTGAAAAATATAATTTAATTAAAGATGAAATTAAGAAAGAAATTATTAACAAGGGAAAAACCTTAATAAAAAAACAAAAATTAAAAAGTTTAGAAATGTATAAATTCATTAATAAATATAATAGTTATACTGATTTATTATCTGATGATAATTTATTATTTTTTATAGGAGAAAATATAATTTTAGAAGATTTAAATTCCGATGAAAATACTCTTAAAGAATTCAATCAATGTAAATTTATATTAAATATTAATTCAAATAAAATTAAAAATTTTATAATTGGAACTCTATTTCGTGTTGATAAGATTGCAAAGTTTAATTTATATTTTAATTATATATATTTATTAAAAGAAAAGGATAAAGAAAATGAAGAAAAAAATATAACTGCAGTTGAGACAATTATATCCCAATTTTTAAAACTGAGAGATAATAATCCAAATATTGAAATAAATGAAGATTTTAAAAACGTAGTTAAAAATATAATTATAATATCACTAATGTATATCCCTGATGAAAAAAACTATAATAATTATAAAAGAGTAATAACAAATTTACAAAATTGTAACTCATTTACTGGAGATATTTTATTTGACCTACTTATAGAAATAATAATTAATGCAGACATAGAAAAATATATTTCAGAAGATACAAAATATAAAGTCAGTGAATATATTATAAAAACATTTTATAAAGATTTAAAAATTGAAAAAGAAATTGACTTTTTATTAAAAATTAAATCAAATAAATTAAGAGAAAACGCAATTTTAATTAATTTTCCAAAATTAGATTTTACAGATATTTTAGTAAAGGAAGAAAAAACTTCATTTATTTATTTAAAATATTTTATTGAAAAAAATATATTAAATAATAATGAATTCTTATCAATAAAATATTTTAAAGAATTAATTTCAAGGTGTAATTCTATCCAAAAAAAGTTAGAAAGAAAAGAAATTACTTTTTCAGAAGTAATGCAATTAAAAGAATTAACTGAGGAAAAACTTTCTAAAAGAGTTCTTTGTATTTGTTTAGGTGACTCAAAAATTAGTTCAGTACTTAAAAATGAAATTGAGAATTATATTAAAGAGTATATATATTATAATAGTCAACTTGATTGTTTAATCAGATATTATAATAAATATAAGCCAAATTCCAAAAAAGAAGAAATAAATAAATATTCTCAACAGCAAACATATTTCAAAGAAGCAACAATTAATATCTGTGATATTAAATTAGATAAATCTATTTATTCTGAAATAGAAATATTTGATAAATATGAAAAATCAAAATTTTTCGGATTATTATTTCATAATTTAGAAATCAAGTATGATATTAAAGGAGAAGAACTAAAAGAAGAAGAAATAAAAAAACGTGAAGAAGATATTAAATTTGAAAAAACTATTGAAAAATTTAATGAATTAATAAACTTCTTTAATGGAAAGGATCTTGATTTAGAATTTTTAGAAATCCCTTTAAATAAGCTAGAAAATGATGACTCTAGTCAAAGTTTATTAAAAGAAATAATTTATTTAAAAAGTTATTTTGGATTTAAGGATTCTAATGAAAAAGAATTAGCTGAAAATCTCATTTTATTTAAAAATAGAAAAAATATATCTCTTGCTTTGAAATCTCTCAATAATCTTTGCCAATTACTCTCAGTGGATAACAGTGAAGAAAATAAAATTGAAAAATTAGCTGATAATTTAGATAATATAAAATATTTTTTGGAAATTAGGCCTATTATCCAAGAAATTAAAGAAATAGATGCAAAATTTTTTAATAATAATTATCCAGAAAAAAATTTCCTTAATAAAAATTATATTGATATTTTACTTAATTTTTATCAAAATGATGAATTAATTACATTTTTGGATTCGCAAAATGAAATTGAAACAAGAGATCTAATTGATGGATTGTTTATTGATGAAAATGAAGATAATATTATTGTAGAATTAAAAGATATTGAAATATTAATCAACGTTGTTTGCTTTTTTCAAGATATAAAAAATCAAAAAGATAATCTTGAATTATTTCTTAATAATTTTCACTCTATTTTAGACAATAAAAATATTATTTATAAAGAAATAGTTTCAAATATTGTTCATATTAAAGCTAAATTAAATTCTATTCAAGACTGTATTAAAATTCAATTAGGAAGGAAATCTAAATTTTCTACAAATATAGAAGATTTTATGAATAAAGGAATAATAATATTTAAAAAAGAGAAAAAAAATTCAATTTTAGGAAATCCTGAGGAATATATGGGCCTACCATTAGATGAAAAATTGACAAATATTTTATTAACGGAATTTCAGGGAGAAAATAAAGAGATTTATTGTTTCAAAGCTTTCATTGATATTGGAGGGGATGAGCAAGATTTCGAAACATTTATGGAAGTTATAAAAAGAATTCGAGCAAAAAATATTTATAAATACGGTAAAAATAAAGAAAACATATTAAAAGCTAAAAAAATTGCTGAATTGATACAAGCAATAGTGAAAGAACTTAATTTTAATATTACACAAGAATTCAATGAAGTTTATAAAGTTGCAAATTTAAAATTTATTAATAAAGGAATTTTAAAGCTACCTCAACTTGAAAATGTTTTGGATGAATTAAAAAAGAAAAATTATCAAATAAAAAATGAGATGATGAGAATGTTGGATATTAACCCTAGTTATGAATATCTAATGAATTTAGATTATGTTAATAAGGATGAATTGGAAATGAAGAAGAAAATAGAAAATTATTTTCCAGACATCAAAGAAATGGAAGATAATTCAAAAAATAAGATTATTCATAAAAATGTAAAATGTGATGGATGTGGAATTTCTCCCTTAATAGGAATAAGGTATAAATGTAAAAACTGCGATAATTTTGATTATTGTGAAAAATGTTATGAAAAGAATAAGGAAAGCCATGGACATGAATTTAATAAAATAGAGGTACCTTTTGAATATGAAGAAATGTACGATTTTCTTTTTTCATTTCAGTTAAATTATTCAGAACTAAAGGAAGAATTTTACTATTTAAAAGGACTGTTTTTTTATAAATCAACAAAAGATAACTATGAAATTGATATACTAAAATTATATAATAAATTATTGATGGAATTTACCAAAAAAGAAGAAACTAAATCTCCAGAAATGTCAAATGAATCTAAACTAAAATTGCCAAATATGAGAAATTTATTATTATGTTATGAAGAGCTTAATGATATGAATATATATGCATTTTGTACCAGAGCAATAAATTCTGATACTAAAAGTTTATTTGTAATAGTCAGGCCTGAAGAATTAAAAATTAATCAGGAAAAATTTATTCTGAAAATTATGAAGGAAAAATTAGAAAAAAGGAAAAATAAAATTAACTCGTGCATAATTGTCTTATATATTAATCAAAATTCCCATATTGTTAAACAATTGAAAAATCTAAAAGAACAATGTGAATTTCCCGAGGAACCGCCATTATTTGAGACAATAGAAAATTCACCACTTCAAGATTTAAGTTCATTACCTGTTGAAATTGTGACTTCTGATTCTCCAAGAGTAGGAAAAACATTTTATATCCATTCTAAACTTGTGGAAAATAGCGCTTATCTTTTTTTTCCTTTAGGTAATGTTGAACAGAATCTTTTAGAAAGTCAAACTTCTACACTGAAATTATTATTAAATAGTGATAATCCTTCCCTAAATAGCATGTTGACAGGAAATATATGTGCAATTTATGAATTATATGAAAATCACGATGAAAAAACATTTAATTTGATTAAAAACTTTCTTTTTCAATTATTAATTTTGCAAACATATAAAAGCTTTAATTATATTGGAAAAAAAAAATTAAGAATATTTATAGAAGTTTCTTCTGATTATTATCCAACTTGTTATAAAGATTTAAAATTTTTAAAATTATTTAAAAGTCATCATATTGAATTCATAAATCATCCAGATTTTTATAAAAAAAATAAAATACTTCTAACAAAAGGATTAAAAAGATCTACTCTTGAAATTTTAAATTATTTAAGCTTATTGAAAAATGGTGATATAAATAAAAAACAGTCAGCTCCTATTTTCGGATTTGTTTTAGGAGGTAAAGCTCATGTTTTTTTCCCAGATGATTATGATTCTTTAATAAAAGAATATTTCATAAAGAAATTCCCTGCAAAGAATCTAATTCCCAATTTCGGTCAAATAGAAATATTCTCAGATTTATTGGGATGCCTGATAATAAATTTAGAAAAAATTCAAGAAATAAGCATAGAAATGATAAAAAAACACGAAAAGAGATTTCCTTTTTTAAAGGAAATAAGAGGAAAGATTCTTACATCCTATATAGATTTTGTAATAAAATTCACAGCATTTTCTTATGAATCAATTTTAGAAAATCAATTAGAAGCCGCAAAACATCAAAAAGAATTAGCATATAAATTAGATGAAAAAAAGAAGAAAAAATTATTAGAAGAAATTAATAAAAAACGAATAATTACTTATAATGATGTCAAACCAGGGATTATTTTGTTTAACGATATTCCTAAAGAACAAGGATACAAAGAAATTTTTAAATGTTCAATTTTGACGTCCTATCAAGATGAGAATGTTCAATATAAAGAATTAAATGAGTTTTATCAAAACTATCTTGGCTTTCCTGAGTTATTAAGCCTTACCGATTATGGAGCTCCTCAATTCATATTTGAATTAAAAAATATTTGTGTGACCCCTGATTCTTTAAAAATGAGAATACATGATGAACTAGCTAAACAAGGTTACGAGTTTACTATTGATAATTTTGTGAAAATGATATTAATTTATTTAAGAATTAGAGCAAATGTCCCATTAATATTAATGGGTGAAACTGGATGCGGAAAAACATCTTTAATTGAAACGCTATCTCTTTTTATAGAAGATAGATATGAGTTAATTAAATTTAATCTTCATTCAGGAATTACCCATGATGATATATCAAAATTTTTAGAAGATAATGATTTATTGATCAATCCTAAAAAATCAAATATTCTACAAAAAAAGGTTATTTTATTTTTAGATGAAATAAATACAACAAATTGTATAAATCTGATTTGTGATATTTTTATAAAGCACATATATCTCGGACATCCTTTAAAATCAAATATATTTATTATTGCTGCGTGCAATCCCTATCGTTTAATGCTTTCTGATACAAAAGATTTAGGATATATTAACAAGAAAATGCATAAAGTCAGAAATTTAGTATATACAGTAAATCCTCTTCCATTAAGCTTAATTAATTATGTCTTTGATTTTGGAAATGTGAAAGACGAAGATGAAAAAAAATATATTAATAAATTTGTGGATACTTTTTTAAATAATAAATTTTCTGTAACAAATAACCAAAATTATTCCAAAATTTTAGAAATAATCGTTTCTTCGGTTTATGCGGCTCAAAAATATATTAGAGAACATAGCGAAATTTCTTCAGTTAGTCTCAGAGAAATTAAAAGATTTAAGATATTTTTTGAATTCTTTTTAAATATTACAAAAGAAAGAGAAGAATTTAAATTATCTGATCTATCATTAATAAAAGATATTTCCATTTTATCCGAAGCTAAGACAGATCAAGAAAAATTAGATGATCTAATAACATTAAAAGCAGCTAATCTTGGTCTATTTATGTGTTTTTATATCCGAATTATTGATGCTCAAAAAAGGAAAGAATTATCTTTGTTATTAGGAGATATAATTAAATTTGACATTCTGGAATACCCTCTCAAATTAGAAAATGAATTAGCTGATAATTTAAAAATGGATAAAGGAATAGCAAAAAATAGAGCTTTATTAGACAACTTATTTACATTATTTGTTTGTCTAAATAAGAAAATTCCCGTATTTATTTGTGGAAAAGCAGGATGTAGTAAAAGCTTGAGTTTTTCTTTATTATACGATGCAATGAAAGGAGAATATTCAGAAAGCAAATTATTTAAAAAATATCCTAGTTTATATGTAAATTCGTATCAAGGCTCACTGACTAGCAGTTCATCTGAAATAAAAACAATTTTTGCAAGGGCTAAAAAGGTAAATGAAAAACAAAAGGACTCCAAAAAAAATATATCTGTTATTTTGTTTGATGAAATGGGATTAGCAGAAATATCACCCCTAAATCCATTAAAAGTAATTCATTCTGAATTAGATGGAAAACAAGAAATATCATTTGTCGGAATTTCAAATTGGACTCTGGATGCTTCTAAAATGAATAGAGCAATTCATCTTTCGGTCCAAGAGCCAACTTTAGAAGATTTGATTTATACAGCATCGATCATTGCCAAAGATATTTTTGAAGAAACAGAAAAAATTGAAAATTATAAAAAATTAATTGAAAATTTGACCAAATCATATTTTGATTATAAAAATTATTTTAAAAAATTATATGAAGAGTATTACGATTTCCATGGAGCAAGGGATTTTTATAATTTAATCAAAATAACAGCTAGGGAAATGAAAGATAATATTAATCAAAAGTCATTAGAAAAAATTGCAATGGAAAGCATAGAAAGAAACTTTGGTGGGCTAGAATTAACTCGCGAAGATAAAAATTATCCCCATTATCCTTCAACAAAAAAATTTAAGGAAATATTCTCAAAAAATCAAAATAATTATATTGAAGATATCAATAAATATGATGTATTTTCTTGCATTAAAAATAATTTAGAAAAAGATAATAATAGATATTTATTATTAATAACAAATAAAACAAAAAACGAAACATTAATTGAATTTATATTAAAGAGATTTAACAAAAGTTATACATTTATACAAGGAAGTAAATTGAAAGAAGATCAAAATGAAGATTATGTATTAGATAAAACATGGTCTATTATTTCTTTTATGGAAAATGGAGAAATAATAATTTTAAAAGATATGGAAATTATATATCCTAAATTTTATGATTTATTTAACCAAAATTTTCAAAAATTCGGAGATTCGCAATATGCCAGAATTGTTTTAGATTCTACTACTAATGAAAGACATATTGTTAATAAAAATTTTAGATGTATTGTATTATTAGAGAAAAGTGAGGTTGATGAACAAGACCCTCCTTTTCTAAATCGATTTGAAAAACATTTAATGTCATTTGAATATCTTTTAACGGAAAAGCAAAATAATTTAGCAAAAGAAATATATAAAGAAATAAAAGATTTAACTTCTATTCCAGAAAATAAGGATATACTTCCTTTCTTAGTAAATATTAATATAGAAGAGATAAGATGCCTTTTATTGAAATTTTCTTCAAATGATGAAGATGATCTTGAAAATCATATAAGTGAAATTTATGATTTATTAATTCCTACTTTCACTCAAGAAAATATTTTAAATTCAATATTTTCGCAACAAAAAAAATATATAAAAAGAGATGAATTAATTCAAATTTATCAAAAAAATTCTCATACAAATATATTTAAATTTTTGGAAAATGTTAAAAGCAATAAATTAATGGTATATACTTTTTCACCATATTATAAGGATGTATTCAAAGATTCAAAAATAAAAGAAATTACTAATGAAAAATATGGTACTATTTCAAAAAATAATACTGTAGAAATAACTTTCCAAGAAAACTTATCTGAAAAAATGTTAGACTATTTTTTCCAATTATATTACGAAAAAGAAGATTACAATCTATTTATAATTCATTTTAAATTAAGGCATTCCAAATATCTGAAATATATAAAATACCAATTAGATCAATTCCATAAAACTAATAAAGAATCTGACAATAAAATTTATTTATTTATTATCCATATAGAAAAAAATTACGAAAAAAGAATTAATGATAAAATAAAATATCAACATAATAAATCCACAGAAAATTTGGCAAAATATCATTCGTACTTTTTCTCATTTATTTCAGAATATCAACAAATTACAATAGATAATCTTTTAGAACAAGTTGAAATTTCTGTTACTGAATTATATAATAAGACAAACGAGGAATTAATTGATATAAAAGAATTATTTGATATCAACTTAGTTATCAAAAAAGAGTTTTCGAGACAAATATCTCAAATGAAAATATTAAAAAATAGGAATTTAATATTAGATAATTTAGATAATTTATTTGAAAATGGAACTTTAGAATTTATAAAACTTAAAATTCAAAATTCGGTTAAAAATTCAGATAATTTATTAAAAAGAATACTGGAAAATTATACTTCTTTAATTGAAAAAGATTTCGATTTTATAACTTATTTTAAAGAAAGAATAATAATGTTAATATCTGATAATGTTGAAAAATTGATAAAAGAATTATATAAAAATGGATATTTTGTTCCATGCTTATTTGGTAAAGTAATTCCTCCTAAATTAAAAAATGTAATATTTTCCTTTATTAATGATATCAATATTTCAAACATTAATTCTGATGATAATTTAGATGAATATTTGCTTGATCTAAAAATCCCAGGAAGTAAACTTTTATTCAAAAATATATCAAATTTAATAAAAAGTTGTAAAATAGATTATTTAAACGTTGAAAATGATTACAGAAATTATAAACCAAAAAAATCTGGCAAAAATAAAAATGAAATAATAACAAGCTTAGAAGATATTCATTTCGAAAAGAAAAAATTTATAAAAGATAAATTATGGAATGAGGAATTATTAAAAGATGATATTTTTTCTGAATATTTTCTTGATATCTTAAAAGACTTTTTTATATATAATTTCTTTGATATTAATTCCAAATTATCTTTGACTGATAAACAAGAAGAATTTTTAGAATTTTTATCTTCAAAAAAGAATGTAAATGATAAACCTTTAGATAGATTTTTATATTTATCTTTATGGCTTGGTAGTTACCATGAAACCATAAAAAAGTTTTTAGAAATTTTTGTTAAAATGGAAAAATATTTTGAACAAGAAAAAAATATTAAGAAAAGTAATAATCCAAATCTTTGTAAACTTTCTTTATTAGAATCTCTAAAAGATAATTATGAATTTTTTTATAAACTTAATGAAAAAGAAAAAGAAAATGATAATAAAAAAGAAGTAAATGGTATTTTTTTCAATATATCAGAAGCATTTTGTCATGCTTTAACTAATATAAATAATATTGATTTAGATTATATGAATTTAAAATCTTTTTGTACTGAACTCAATGAAGTCGCCCAGATATTAACTCAATTAAATATAACTTTGAGTCTTGAAATTAAAGGACAATATTCATTATTATCGATAAGTAAAATAATTGAAATTAGTCAAAAAATTAAAACTGATGATAAAAAATTTAAAAATTTATTAAAAATATTCATCAAAAATATTTATGATGAAAGAACTTTTCTTTTTAAAAATCAAATTACTCAAGCAAAAAAATCATTCGATGAACAAATTAAAATAGCAGTTGATTTATCTGAGGAACTTTCCTCAAAAATATTTGTTAATAAATTATTGCAGAACTATCAAAATGAAAAATATAAATATGAACTTGTGAAAACATTATTCCAAATTCCCAATCTAATAAAGTTCTCATCACTATTTTTTAATTATATTTTTATTATGCAACCATTAAAACCAATGAAACAAAAGAAAACAATGACAGATGATGATAAAAATAAGTTTCTTAATAAATTTGGCGAAATAGAAAATTTAGAAAAAAATAATATTTTAAAAGAAATAAATACTCAAGCAGAAAATAATGAAATATTAAAAGAAATATTATTATATATATTTGAATTAAGATTGGTATCATTTTTTGAAGAGTGTCTAAAAACTCAAGTAATGAAAGACAAAAATAGAATTTTATTATTAACAGGATTAAATTTAGAATATTTCAAAAATGCATGCAACAGAATTGAAAACAATAATTTTGGTAAATTAAATAATTTAGGAATGATTTTCTATTTTTCTTATATTAGATGCTATTTATATTATTTCGTAATTCTCCAATTAAAATACAGAGAATTAGGTGATTTAAGCTCAGTTCATCAAAATCTTTTCGGGCAATCTAATTCAAATTTAGGAAAAATGATTAATTTAAATATTGCTAAAATATTTTCACTTATGAACAAAAGAAAATATTTTTTAGATGAATATTTAAAGGATGAAGAAACAAACAATTGGAAAAATAAAATTATTTCTCAAAAATTAGAAGAAGTAATGTTTCCAATTGAATCTTATGAAAACACCAAATATTTATTATTCAATATTTGGTCTTATGTCAATAAAAATAGCTTTAATGAAGAATTAGTACAAAAGCTTGAACTAACTGATTTATATTATATAATTAATTTCATATTTAATGAAATAAATGTAAAATATAAAGATGATAATATTGATAATTCTTTATTATTAATTAAAATGAATGAAATAAAAGAAAAATTCAATTTTGACAAAGCAACAAAATCAAAATTAATTCTGTTATTTGAAAAAATTTCAGATTTGAATTTTTTCCAGGATGAAAAAATCAAGAATAATTTATCAGTTTTATTTAACATGATTAAATTTTATATTCTTGGATTTGCTGGATATCAAAATAATTCATTATTTTCATTAATATTTTCAGATAAAGTAATTTATCTTTTTAAATTACTTTATAATAATAATTTGAAAGATGAAATGATTTTTATTGAAAGTTATTATCGAATGAAAAAATATTTAGAAGAAGAATATTTATCAAAGAATAATTTTTATCCAGTTTATGTTTGTAGTTGCGGTAGATGGTACACCATCAAAGATTCTTTACCAACAGAGATTAAAAAATGTAAATGCGGATTAGATACCGGTGGATTAAATGAAGTATTAATTGAAAGAGAAAATCATTGTGCAATTTACTATGACCAAAATCACCAAAATTTTGTTGAAGAAAGAATATGTGGAAAGAATAAATTAAAAGGAAAATTATTAGAAGAATTCAAAAATGAATTTATAATAACAAAAATTATGAATAAATGCAATCGTTTAAATAAAATACTTTTAAATGATTTTTGTGAAATTGATGACATTAATTTTCCTAAAGAATTTCTTAGATTTATATATTTGTCCCAAATTTTCATAGAATATAAAATAGGTACAACAAGCGAAGATGAAATAAAAAATGAATTTAATTCGGATAATAAATTAAAGGGAAAACAATCGGAATTTACAGTTAATGATTTATTTGATAAGATAATAAATTTAGATAAAAATATTGAAAAATATTTGTTATCCAAAAACATTGATTATAATTATTTTTTGAACTATGCAAGTGATGCTTTATTTAATATATTTAAAAATAATGATTTTTTCATTGATAAAATTCAAATTTTGAAAGAACTAAATAATTTAACACAAGAAATAGAAAAAAAATATAAAGCTGATTCGGATAATTATATTTTTTATAAAATTGAAATGAATATATTAACTTCAGTAACACTTAATGACGATTTCAAAAATGACAATTTAAAATATTTATTGACCGCATCTCAATATCCAACTATTGATCATTTGAAAAATGCAATTTTTTTATATAAAAAGAAACCCCTTTCAATAATAAATTCTTTTATTTCATTAGATTCAAAAAATTCTAATATTGAAAAACTTTCCCATATTGAAATAATTAATGATTTTATTAATTCTTTTGCCGAAAAAAATCGAAATCTAATCACAAGGCAATTATCAGAAAAAGATAAAATTATTAATTATTTAGAAAAATATGAAGTCAATAAAATCACAGGAATAAAAGAAGAATCTCTTCTTTATAAACAGTTTAAAAAATTCTGTGAATCTTATGAAGAAATAAGTAATTGTCTTCCTACAAAAATATCTGAAGATCTTCCGGTTAAAAATATTTTAAATGACGGTAAAATTCAAGATAATGAAACTCCGATATATAAATTGTATTCCCATTTGATAGAAATACAAAATCATTTCTTGAAAAAGATTGTTGATAATTATAATGATAAAAATAATAAAGCTAATGAAGATATTATAATAAAAAATGCAATCGAACAAATTCAGAGAGAAAAACCTATACAACTTTGTTCGAAAGAAGATGTATTTTCTTTTGATGTTTCTAATGGAATTATTTTGTCTTTTGAAGAATTATTCTCTTTTTATTCAAGAAAAAATATATTTAATAAAAATAATGAAAAAATTGACTATTCAAAATATTCAGAAATTAAATTTAAATTGAATACTATTGAAAAAGAACTAGTGAATATAATATTAACAGGAAAAAAATTGTTTTCTGATAAACAAATTACATATAAATTTTATTTAGATCCATATGAAGAGGAAGAAAAAACAAAAAAATTTGAAAAATTTACTGAACTTTATGGAAAAGAAAATCTAACAGAAGAAGAAAAAATTGATTTAGAAAAACAAATTGAAAAAGGTATTAATTTAAAAAAAATAATTTTACCTAATTTAGAAATACTAATTTATTATTTAATCCAAGAAAATAATTATCAAGGAACACAGAAAATAAACCAAATAAAAATTCATTCAAATTTATACTTAGATGAAATATTCATTCATTTAATTAGCGATTCTAATAAATTCACGATAAACAAATTAATTTCAATCTATGAATTTTTAGAAGAGCAATTATGGCAATTCATAGCAGAGCGTTATATAAATAAAGAATTCCAAAAAATTGGATTTTGTGGTAAAAATAAGGAAATTTTGGATTCATTTTATGAAAGCGAATCGAACAGGGAACTTAAAAATGATTTGCTGACTTCATTATTAATTAAATTTGTATGCAGGACTCTACCTAATGAACCGAAAGAATCGCAATCGAGAGACTTATTTGAAATGATCAAAGAAAGAAACATGAATTTACCGAAACAAATTCTAAAAGAATTGGATGATATGAAAAATGTTATGGTGGCTTTATTAAGTGATGTAATTGATATAACTTTATATTTTGTAAAAAGGAGAAAACCTGGTCAAAGAAATGAAAATGTTGAGGAAATACCTTCTCAAAAAGAACAAGAGAATGAAAACAATGATGATGATAATGATGGGGAAAATGATGATGATGAAGATGATGGTGATCAAAAAAGGAAGTTTTAACCATTATAAAATTAAATAAAATTTATTTGAGTATTAAAAAATAAAATAAATAAATAATAGTTTAATAAAAAATCGTAGTTATGAAAATAATTTGATGGATTAGCATTTCTTAAATTTAAATTATATAAATATTATTATATAAGTTTATATATGGGGA
>NBJL03003578.1:5711-16900 GCA_002087855.3 Entodinium caudatum | reverse complement strand
TGGGCGGACTGGGAGGTGGTCATAGTTCCAAAGTTTATAAAGTATTAGATACTGTTACAAAAAAGAAAAAAGCAGTAAAAATTTTCGAAGATGACTCAATATCAGAATTTAGAACGGAAGAAAGTATAATTGAAAATATCCAGTCATGACATATTATTATTAATATTATTTGTATTACTAGCATTACTAATATCTTTACTCATAGATATTTTTAATTTATAATAATCAGCATAATTATTTATATGTCTTTTTTTCTTCAAACATCTTGGCGTTATTAAATAATTATTTTTGACATTTGGAATTTGAACATTTTTGTTAATATTATTTTTATTTTTATAATTTTTAATATTTATATTATTTTTAGATTGATTTGGACATATTGGTATCCCACTAATATTAATTTTACTATTTTCATTAGTTGTTATATTTAATTTTTTTTGTGAAAATACTTTTATATTTTGTAAACTACTTTTTGATTTATTATAACTTGTAATATTTGGAGTGGAATCATATTCCTTTGAATTAAATTCTGGATTTTTGAGTGGTTTAATTATTACGAATTTTTCTTTGTCATTTGAGGCTATATCAGATTTTTTTAATTTTAATAAATCAAGACATTCATTTTCTTTTTCTAATCTATTTTTGTTATTTTGATATCTATCATTGTTTGTTAAATTATTTCTATTATATATTTTTGAACAGAGACTATTATTATCATTTAAATTTAAATTTCTTAAATGTGGATAATCCTGATATTTATTCAAAGAATTATTTTTTTTCCCTTTAATTCTAAATATATTTTCTGTGATATTATTATTATTGTTTTCAATTTTCTTTTTTAAAGATAAAGAATCATTCAATGAATCAAGGTTAATTTCTGCTTCATTATCATTATTTGGAATATCTTGGATAAAAATATTATTATTATTGTTTATTTTATTTTCTTCTTTTTCATCACTACTTTTATTATTTATATTATCAAAATGTGATGACATAGTTTTTGATTGATTTTGAAGGATAATTAAATTTTGGTCAAATTCCTCCACTTCTGTTACCTCATTTTCTTCAGTGTTTAACAATGATTTTGATTTATTTAAATCTATATTATTTCTATTATCAATATCCTCTGAATCCTCTAGAGAATCATTAAAAATTTTTGGAGCTTTATTTGTGTTATTATTAATAATGAAATTCTCATCCTCAGAATTATTATTTAGATTTTGTTCATTTAACTCTATTTGAAAAGTCTCTGGACCATTAGTCAAATAATTATTATCTTCATTTTCTGCATTTTGTGAAGTTTGTGTATTGTTAACTATAGTGAACTCTAAATCATTCTGGAAATTATCATCTTTTTTTTGTTCTTCATTTATATTTTTGATATCATTTCCATTTATTTCTTTTGTATCAGAATTATTATTATTATTTTCATTATAATTTTTTTCCTTATCTTTTATTTCACTCATATTAATAGTATCTTTATTTTCAAAATCAACATTAACAAAGTCATTATTTTCTGTATTTTTATAATCCTTTGATGATTCTGAATTGGAATTATTATTAGTATTTTCTTTATTATTGTTCTGATTTACACTATATTGAATACTCAAAAAAGTAATTTCTTGGTTAATTAAGGCACTTTTATCAGTAAAAATTATTGTTGAAACGGGGTCTTCTTTTTTGTTATCTAATTGATTATTATTAACCAAAGAAGTTTGAACTCCTTCATCACAGTATTTTTTATTCTTTTCAGGAGAATTATCATTTAAAATGATATCTAAATTTTCCAAATTATTTTCCAAAAATTTTTTCTTTTCTTGTTCTTTTATTTTTTGTTGGTTAATAATTTCTTGTCTCTTTTTTGTTATTTCGATTAAATCTTTAGTTTGTAATTTATTATATCCTCCAAAATCGTCAAAAGTTGTATTTTGTTGATTATTTATATTTTTATTTACAGAAGAAGAATTAGAGGATTGTTTATAATTTAAATATTTAGAATAATTTTTTCTTGGATAATAATTATAACATGTACTATATTTTGAATTCAATTTTGTTATTTTATTTAAATTTTTTTCTTCTTTGAATTGACGTGTATTATATGAAGGAAAAAAATAATTCCACTCTTTTTTGTTTTTTGTCACTGGGTTTAAGCTTGTCATATTGGTATTATCTTTATAATTGATACTTGTATCATTTGGCGCGTAGTTAATTTCTATATTTTTATCAAATAAATATCGATAGCCATTCATTATTTTTATTTTTGAATTAAATTTAAAATAAAATTAATATAGGAATTATTGTTTGAAAACTAAAAGCAATGGGGATTGGGGATTGGGGATTGGGGATTGGGGATTGGGGATTGGGGATTGGGCCCAATCCCCAATCCCCAATCCCCAATCCCCAATCCCCAATAATTTTATAAACCTATTATTAATAATGTTATTATTAAATCTATATTATAAAATATAAATTTAATTTAAATTTATTAATATGGAAGAATTAGACAAAAAATTTATTCAATATTTAACAAAGCAAGTAAATAAAAAATTTATTTAATATTTAATTAATAAAGGGATTTGTTACTGAGGAGACTTTAGGAACTATTATTCAACTTCTTAAGAAAAAAAGTGCTAAAAAAAATTACCAGGATATATTAATTCAATATTTAAATATTTTAAACAATTCAAATTCAAAAATAGATATAGTTGCTAAAAACATGAAAATTGCTTTTTTTAATAATATAAATGATTTAGTATTAAATAAGATTGATGAATTAAAATATTTGGTTTTATACTTAGAAGAAAAAAACAAAAAGAAAAAAATAGGTAACTATTTTAATATTTGGAAAAACAATGTTTTAAGCGCACAAAATAAAAATAATATTAAGCAATATGAAATTGAAAATAGCAATATCAATTTTATATATAGAAATAAATCGACAAATAATCCTAAATTTAATATAAAGGAACAAGAACATTTTTCAATTGAAGAAAATTTGGATGAAAGAACTTTTATTAAAGAAAAATTATTAAAAGAAATGAAAAAATATATAATAGATTTTGATGAAGATGTAAGTAATAAAGAAAATAAAAAAAATTTAGGAAAAGAAGAATTAGCAAAAACAAATAATAAAAATGAAATAATTGAAGAAGAAAAACAAAATATTGAACAAAATATAATATTTAATATAGACAATAATATTTCCAGAAATAATAATATTAAAAATCTTTCAAATGAAAAAAATATAAGAGCCAAAACTGATGACGATGAAGATAAAATGGAAAAATATCGAAAAAAATTTAAAGAACTTGAAGAAGAATATAGGATGAAGTATCTTTTATCTTCAAAAAGTAATATTAATGATAATGAAGCCCAAAATTTAATAAATATAAAGGAATCAATTAATAAAGCTATTAATAATGCAAAGGATAATATCAATAAAATTGATGAGCATGAAAAAAATTACAATAATTACCAGAAAAAGTTTGAGGAAACAAAAGATGGAAATATAAATCTAATTATATTTGATTCCTTGGAAAGGCTAAATGAAAATGTAAATAATAATAACATTATTAAAGATTCCGAAGAAAAAAAATATTTTATCAATAATGATTTAAAAATAGAAAAGGTAAATACAAAAGTTATAAATAATTTTAATATTAAATTAGAAAATTCATCACGTAAAGGAAATAGAAATATTCAAGATAAATTATATTCAGTCACTAATGTTAATGAATTTTCATTTGCTCCAAAATCTTCTTCTCATAATAATGATAAAAATAATATTATATTGAATAAAAGAAATAATCATAATATAAATGAAAATCAAAAATCAGAAAATATTGTGAGTTTAAAAGATTTAAATGCTTCAATCAAAAGTGATAATAATCTTGAAGTCTATCAAAAATTAAATAATAAAATCTTTGATGAACGATTAATTAATGAAGAAATGATTCAAAAATTTTTGAAGAATAAAAAAAATGAAGGAATATTCAAAAATTATAAAAATAAAAGCTCAAATTCAAACAAAACTATAAATTCATATAATTATAAAAAAAAATATTTAGGTTGTACTTTAGGTGGAATAAGAAAAAAAAGACAAGTAAAATCAAGTAATAATATTTCAAAATCAGAAAATTCCTTAGATATAAATATTAATAAATCTGATGAAGAAATTATTAATAAATCAAATGCAACAACATTGAAAAAAGATAATTCAAATTTCATAACTATAAATAAAATTAATAATATGCTAGAAGAAATGTTCGACGAAGAAAGAAGAAAAAAATTAAAGATTAATATTTCAGAATCAGAAAATAATAGTGTAAAAATAAATGATAAGAATGGGATTATAAAACGCCATAATAATATACAAAAAATAAATAATGAATCCAAAAAAATTAAAAAGAATCATATTCCTAATATAAATCATTACCAAAATTTTAATAAAGCTAATCACAAAATTAATAAGGATAAATTATTCAAGAAAACTCAAGAGCCAAAGAATTTTAAAGTAAACATTAAAGGAAACGATAAAAGATATATATTAAATTCATATCAAAATACCGGAAATAATACATCCAAGAATTCATCTAATCTAACAAATAAAAATGTAACAAATATGAATATTCCTTTACCAACAATGACATTCAATGAAAGACTTGATTTTTTCAAAAACAAAAAAGGTTTAGACATCCAAAAAATAAAATCAAATTTAATAAATAAAGAAAGTAATGTTTATACATTTTGTCCAAGAACAAATAAAACTTTTTCTACTAAAGCCTATGAAATAAGGTCTAAAAGTTCTGGAAATGTAATAAATGTTGAAAATCAGAGAGACAAAGTAAAAACAAAAATAAATTATGAATATTTAAATGGACTATATTTAGATTATAAAAAAAGGAATTTAAGATTAAAAAAATTAAGAGAAGAAAATGATAAAGAAGATGGGATTTCATTCAATCCATTTTTATACAAAAATAGTGGATGGGATAAATCAGATAAAAAATCTTATTATTGATAAATAATTGATGATTGAAATAACATATAAAAGTCATTATATTTACAATTTAAAAATGAATTTATTTGTTACTTTATAAAAATTATTTAATGAAAATATTTATCCATAAAAAGATTTCTGATATTATTATTACAATTATATTAACATTTTTATTTAAAATAACAAAAATAATAAAAAATTATTTATTATTAGAATATCTTACATTAAATTTATCAAACAATAAAGGATCTACTAAATGAACTTTTCCTTTGCTTGAATGATAGATCACATTTATTGCTTTATTATTATAGTCTTTTTTAATCATTTTTTCTTTTGCATATTTCTTATCTTCACTATAATTTAATTTCCCGAATTTTCTAAATTTATTCATATTCAATTGCTTATTATACTTTTTATTAATATTGTTAGGGTTTTCTTCCATCATATAATTAATGCCTAAAGAATTATTTCCATCTAAATTAACAATATTTGTATTTTTTACAAAATCCTTTTCTATTTCATTTTGTTTATTTTGATAATTATTATTAAATCTAGAATGAATTAAAAATAAATCTTTTTTTTGATTATTTTTACTGCGTTTTAACACCTTTTTATTTCCAAATTCTTCAGTTTGTATATCTTTATCTTCTTTAACATTATTTTCTTCTTTTAAACTATATTCCTTTTTCATACTATCTTCTTCTTTTATTTTATTATTTTCCTTTATTTCATTAATTTCATTATTTCTTTCATTGTTTTCATTAGTCAGATACGAACTCAAAATTCTTTCACGTTTAACGTTTTTATTTATACTTGAAATAATATTATCCAAAATTAAATCAGATTTTTCCGAATTATTACTTTTTTTATTTTTTTGGAAAATTGCAGATAAATCTATATAATCATTAACATCCCTTTTTTTATTCATGAGTAAACTACGGATTTCTTCTTTTTGAATTTTCATGAATTGATTTGATTTGCATTGGGCTAAATGCAATAAATATTTTTTTTCTCTTATACTTTTTTTAATTCTTGAAATATATGATGAACTTTTTCTATTTTTTAATTCTTCCATTTCGTTGCCTGTTGTTTTTATGCTCTCATATTTATTATTAAATATATTTTTATATGAATCATAATTTAATTTTTTCCCCATCTTACTTAATTTTTTCTTCATCAAAGTTTTATAATCACTTCTAAAGGAATTTCCAATATTTTGAACTAAATTAATTTCATTATCTATATTCTTTTTAATTTTCTGAAAAGTATTTCTTCTAATTTCAAAATTGTCATCACTTTCATCATCTTTATTGGCTTCTATATCATTAATATTACTTTCGGTATTAAGTTTTATATTTTTGTATTTGTTATCATATTTTAAGTTCTCTTCATATTTTTTTATTTTTAACTCAATTTCTTTAATATGGAGAAGAACTCGTTTTAAATAATATTCTAAATTAGTCAAAGTTATTTTATTGCAATTATTTAAACAAGGATATTCCTTATTAACTAATTTCAAAGAATCATATGTTATATCATACCCGTCACAATTTTGTGAAATGCATTTGCAATTAAATAATCCTGAGTAATTATCTGGATCTAAGGTATCCATAAGTCCAATACACATTTTATCATTAACTAATGATATTGTTAAACTATATTTTTTAAGATAAAATTTCATTTTTTCAGGAGTTGTATATTTATAATTAGAATAAACTTCTTTTTTTAAATATATATCAGATATTTCTTTTTTGATATCTTGTTCTTTTATTCCCAATATTTTGGCCCTAATTTCTTTAAGTCTAGCTACTAATTCATATAATTCAACTATATTATTATTTAAATATATTTCAAATTTCCCAGAATAAAAGATATAAACAGAATTTAATTTTTTCTTTTCTTCTAAAATTTTAGTTCCTCTTTTAAATCTTATACATTTAAACATATGACAAAATCTATTATCAAATGCCTTTTTAGGAGCAAAACCTAAAATATCATAAGAGCTTATTAAATTATATAATAGCTCTCTAGATTTAATATGTACTACTAATAATTTGGTCTGATATTCTTCTTTTGTTAAAGTGCCAATATGGCAATTATCAGCTGTTATTGCAGTTGCTGTGATTTTATTGTTTTTGTTTTCTAAAGCAACAGTACCATATATTTGTCCACCTTCATAATAGTTTGCGTTTTGGTAAAAATATATATTAACTTTCTTTCTATCTTTTGGATCTAAATTTTGATCGGGTATTTTAATACGGTCTATATACATTTCAGGAGTTATTTCATCGTTAAAATCTGGGTGGATACTTAAAATATCTTCTTCATCGTTATCATCTGTATTTATTTCTTTTTTTTTATATTCATTATCAATAATATGTACAATGTCATAATATAATTCATCTGTTAAAAATGTATTATGATTATCCCTTTTGTGATTATTTTTTTTGTAATTTTTGACTAAATCTTTTAAATATTGTTCAAAATCTTCACCTAAATCAAAAAATTGTTGATTTGAAGTAATCGTTCTTTTCAGAAGTTCATGTTCTCCGTATTTTTTTAATTTCAATAAATATTCTATATATTCTGTTTTGTTTAAATAGCATTTAATTAATTTTGGTACTAAAAAAATAATTTTTCCTTTTAGTAATATAGAAAAATGAGTTCCTTTATCTCCATATCTGCAAACAAATCTATTTTTTGGTAAATATTTATATTTTAATCTTTCTGCAATTTCTTCTACTACTTTATCAAATTGATAATTATTTTTTACTCTTGATATGATATCTACAAGTCCTATCAATTCAGTTAAATATGCTTTGATTAATTTTATTATATCTCTGTTTCTATTTGTAGGAAAATATTCTAAACATTTAACACATAAATCATAAGGGTTTCTGTATAAATTACATATTTCATTATATTTTAGCTTCATTTCTTTTTCATTTATTAATTGAATTTGTTCCTTCTTTCTATTTTCTTTTCTCTTTTTTTTAACCGACGTTGCCATTTGTAATCTTGGAGTATTTTTTGTACTTTTTATATTTGGAGAGATAACTGGTAATAGTATACCTAATTTTTTATCTGAATTTGGAGTTTTTATTTTTGTTGCTCTTGGAGTTACTAAAACTGACATTTTATAATTTAGTTTTATTTTATTTTTATCATTAATTCCAGTTTATTTTTTATATTTTGAGCTTAAAATAAAACCTATTTAAATAAATTATTTATAATTGGGGATTGGGGATTGGGGATTGGGGATTGGGGATTGGGGATTGGGGATTGGGCCCAATCCCCAATCCCCAATCCCCAATCCCCAATCCCCAATCCCCATTATTTTATGAAAAAAAACAAATTAGCATTAAAAATTTAATAAAAATAAATTAAAAAAACTATAAGATAATCTGGAACACAGAAATAAAAATAAAAAATAAATAAGAAAATATCTATGAAAAAAAAAATTAAATGATTCGAAATCATATTACTCCATTAGTTCTCCATTTGTTTCTCCTGTTCGAGATAACAGCTACAGATACAGATACAGATATTTGCTCTTCGAATTTCGAGACCAAAAAATCCAAACTCTGCAGTCAATTAAGTACTTCTGAAAAAGTTTGCTATTTCTACAATGATGAATGCCGGGACTGGTTCAAGGAATGCTCTGATTATTCTCCTGAAAGTAATTTTGATGAAAATATTTGCCAAAAAATAACACCTTCAAATAATCTTAAAAAATGTCAAGTTCAAACAACATCAGGAACTAAAAAATGTATTGAAGTAGATAAAGCATGTGAAGATTTCACTGACAATACTTGCTTTAATTTAAATGTAGGCTCAGATAAAAGATGTGTTCTTTTAAATGGCAAATGTGAAGAACATTATAATTTATGTGAAGGTTTACCAAAAGTAAAATGCTCAAATAATATTCCGAGTGAAAATTCACAGAGATGCGTTTGGACTGATTCAACTTCTTCTTGTGTTTCTCAAGAAAGACAATGTCAAGACTTTATTGAATATTCTGAAAGTGGTAATAAAAAAAATTTAGCTTGTGATTCCCTAAAAAGTACAAGTCCTAAAATTTGTTTAATGAATGGTAATAACTGTGATGAAGTATATAAAACCTGCGGAGAAATTAAAGATAAAACTACCTGTGAAAATACAATTCCAGTTGATTGCTTTGGAGGTTGTGGTTTTAAACCATTTAATAAATGCATTTTGGAAGGCGAAGCTTGTGTAGAAAAAGATAGAACTTGCTCTGATTATAAGAAAAGGGAAGATGATCAACCTGAATATTGCAGTTCTTTCAGTAGTGAAAATGTTGAACATAAAGATTATAAAAAATGTTCATTGAATTATGAAACCCATACTTGTGAAGAAAAATACAAAACATGCGACTCATATAATAATGTTATAAGTGAAGATGAAAGAACAGAAGCTGATTGTGTGGCAATAGATCCTGGACAAACAACTATGAATGTAAATAAAGGTTCGAAATGTATTTTCGATAAAGAAAAGAAAGAATGTAAAGAGGTTTATATGGATTGTGAAGATAAAACTTCAGCAGTAGATTGTGTATTGTATAATTTAGAAGATACTAATAAACATTGCTTTCCTGATGGAAATTTATGCATTGAACAATATAAAAGTTGCGAAGCTTATAATGATGCAATTGAAGAAGCTAACAGAAAAAAAAAAGACTGTGAATCTATACTTCCTGATTATTTAGATTGGGATTATAAATGCATTTTTAATGAATCAAAAACATGCACAAAAAAGAAATTAGAAACATGTGAAGATTATGAAGGAAATAACGAATATTTTTGTAACAAAATTATACTTCCTGAATATAAAACATATCGATGTATGATTAAAGATAATAAATGTATTACTGAATTCAAAGATTGCCGTGCATATTCTCTTCAAAAAGATATAACTAAAGAAAAATGCGAATCAATTATATTAAGTAATTCAAACGAAAAGTGTTTGTTTAAATTTAACACATGTGCTAAATATCACAAAACCTGCATTGAATTTGCTGGTTCTAGTGATGAAGAATGTGGTAATCATATGACTTCAAATAGTTCTGTAGTGTGCGTCCATGAAAATAATAAATGCGTAGAAAAAACAAATTATGCCTATAAGTATTGTTATGAATATGGTGGGAAAGATAAAACAATCTGTGAAGCAATCACACCAAGGAGTAGTTGGAGTGGTCATATTATGTTTGGAAGAAAATGTGTTATTAATAATTTGGGTTGCACTGAAACATCCAAAGAATGTTCAGAAGCCAAAGATGCAAATGAATGTTATTCAATAACTCCTATAAATATTTTAAAATACCATTGTGTATTTGTAGATAATGTTTGTAAAGAACAATATCAGACATGTGAAACATATGAAGAATCAGAAAACACATTAAATAAAGAAACTTGCGAATCAATTATTATAAAAAATGATAACAAAAATAAATGTGTTTTTACTGCAGGAGAGAATGGCGCTAAAGGAACTTGCCGAAGTGAGGAAAAAAAATGTTCTGATTTTAATGTAGCATCACTCGCTAAAGAATGCTCTGATTTAAGTAGCTCTCTTTCAATTGATACAAAAAAATGTTCTTTTTCGGATAATACTTGCAAGACTGTTGATAAGGTATCTTGTTTAGAATTATCTGTATCTATAGATGCAACTGAAGAAAACTGTAAAACCGCGACCACTTCTTCTTCTAATTTAAAGTGTGTTTATAAATCTGGCTGTAAAGAAATTAATACATTTGAAAAAACTGATAATAATGACAAGGATAATAATTCAAGTGATAATACAAAAGATGTAAATTCAAGTGATAATACAAAAGATGATAATTCAAGTGATAATAAAAACAATGATAATGGTAATAATGGAAATAAAGGTAATGATAATAATTATTCAAGACATTTGTATTTGAATAAATTATTATTAATTTTATTATGTGTTTTTGTTTAAATAAGTATTATTTTAATTATTTTAAGTTTAGAAATATTAACCTAATAAAAACTCAAGATTTAATTTTTTTAATTATTTTTTTAATTAATTTTCAAAAAATAATTAATTATTAATATTAAAATTATATATTTTTTTTAATATTTTAATTTTATTTATTTTTTTTCAATAACATGGGGATTGGGGATTGGGGATTGGGGATTGGGGATTGGGGATT
>NBJL03003460.1:0-10727 GCA_002087855.3 Entodinium caudatum | reverse complement strand
ATAATGAAACTATGAAGTTATATAGCGAAAATAAAATATATGAATTATTTCGAAATTCAGATATAAAAAAAAATATATTAATAATTACTTTAAAAAGTGAAGAATTTGATATGAATAATGATTTTATTAGACTTTTACCGGATGAACTGAATAATGATGAATTAAATAATATTATAGATATTATAAATAATACAATTGAGAATAGTAATAATGAAGAAATGAAAGATGAATATGTAATTTATAATACAGTATTTAAAAGAAATGATTTCATTAAAATTCTTAAAAAGTTAACACTAAATGATATAAAAATAATAAATTTATTGGTTTGTTTTTTGAATAAAAGTGAAGGAAAATTATTAAAAGATGCAATAAAATTTATGAACGACAAATATTTTTATCAAGATATTTTCTTTATTATTAATAAAAATGACAATATTTGTACTCCTGTTTATGTTTTGAATAAAATGAAAAATCATCATGAATTCCAAAAATTATTAATTAACAAACTTGCACATTATATCATTGATGAAGCAACTGTTTTTTGTTCTAATAAAAATAATCGATTTTTATTATTAGAAGAATTAATTCAAAATAAATATTTTCTTTTTGATTATAAAATTAAAACATTAAATTTTTTATCAGAAACTATTAAAAAAAGAAGAAATTATAGTTATGAAAAAATTATAAAAATAGTTACAAATTATAATAATAATAAAAATTTTTATAATAAAATAAAAGATATTTTAACTGAAAAACAACAATATGATTTAAAAGATTTTTATAATGAAATATCAAGTGATACAATTTATATTGAAAGTTTGCAAAAAATGACAGAATTTTTGCAAAAATTATTTCCTTCTAAAGCTGGAAATGATATTTTATCTTTTAAAAAATATATTTATGAAATAAATAAAGGAAAAATAAATTCAAAAGAAAATTTCAAAAAAAATGTAGACGAATTAACAAATAAATATAAAGAAAAAATAAATAAATACTTTAATTATTCTAAATCAAATATATTTAATTATTATTACCTCGAACAAAACAAAGAAAGCATTGATAAAAAAGAAGACGAGGAAAATTTGGAAAAAATAAAAAATAAGTTTGATATTTTAGTTTCAAATATGTTTTTAAAAATATATTGTCTGATAAATTTGAAGAAAATTTTATTATGGATTTATTAGCCAAAATGATAAACCAAGAAGAACTATTAAAAGAAGAATTATATTATTTAATCGAAATATATAAGAGTAAATCAATTAATGATAATGAAAATAAAATGAAAGAAATATTGCTGGAAGCAAATTTAAATAAATTTATTGAAAAAATTAAATTAACTCAGATATATAAAAAGAGAATTAATTTAATAAAAGGGATTTATAATCTTTTAAATAGTTCTAACAATATAATTCGAACTGAAATATATGAGAAAATACAAGAATTAATAGCTCTTGATGAAAAAAAGGAAAATACTTTTCTTGAAGAAGCTAATAATTTTATTGAACAATATGATTTTATTAAAGAAGAAAAGCCTATTGTTCCTTTCTTATATTTTTTAAGCAAGAATTCAGAAGCTTTAAATTGGCTAAAAGATTTAAAAGAAAAAGATTTTGAATCATTAGATCAATTTATTATAGATTCTGATTATAATGAACATATAATATTAGTAGATATTAAATATATAAAAAAATATTTCGAAGAACTATATTATCAATTTGATATTGATTTGATTAAGATAATATTTAATTTAGATGGTGGCTCAAAAATAATAAAAGATATTGAATATTTTACAAGGATATATATTGATTTAGAAAAATTAAGTAAAAAAATAAAAGGAAAAACTCAAAATTTCAATGAATTATTAAACCAAATTGAAAAATCTACCTTTTATATAAAATTAAATCTCGAAAAAAAAATATACGAATTAATCAGCATTAAATATAATGAAAATGAAATTATTGATTCTTATAAAGAATTAATATTGGAAAAAAGCTTTTTTGCAATAAGTCATTCAATGCTTAAAAAGGAAATATATAATAAATATAAAAGAGTATTAGAGCAAAATAATTATATTAAAAAATATATATCCCTGTTAAATAGCAAAAGAAATATATTATATGCAAATAAAGATGAAATAGAAATTAGGATAATTAATAATGAAATAATAGATATTGTAGAAAAGAAATCGATTCAAGAATTAATAGAATTATTGAAAAAAGAAGAAGAAGATGAAGAAAAAATTCTAATTCAATTTTTCTTAGATTATTTTCAGGTCTTCAAATACTTAAAATATATGAAATGATAAAAGAAGAAAAATATAGTGAATTACAATATATTTTTTCACCTTATATAAATAGTAAAGATAATTATTATTATCCATATAAAAAAATAGAAATAAAGCCAAATGCATCTTTTAATGAAAAATTAATAACAATCTCAAATTATTTTGAAAATATATTTAAAACATATTTAAATTATGATGATATATTTAAAAAAAATAGAATTAAGGAGGAATATCTAAATAATTATAAAAATAATATTATTTATATTAAAAGTTATAATGAAGATGAATTTGAATCTGACTGTTTAGATATTTTTTTCACATTAACTGGGAATTTACCTTGTTTTTCAAATATTTTTATTTTTAATGATGAAACAATAAAACTTGAATTTTTACCATTTTTATATAAAGTATTAAAAGCAGATTCAAAGTGCTTATTTGCTATTATATTAAAAGAATGTAAAAATGGAAATGAAGATAATATTTTAATAAAAATAAATGAAATTTTGACAAAACAAAGAAATAGTATCTTGATTTTGTTATATTCTAAAAAAAATATATCAAAAATAGAAAAATATTTGAATGCTGATTCATTTGAAAAATTTGAATTTTATAATAATATCAATTGCAAAGAAGAAATAAAAAATATTTTAAAAGATAAAGTTGGTCTTGTTTATTCTGATTTATCAGGAACAGGAAAATCAAAATATATAAAACGCTTAATAAAACATAATACTAATTATTTATATTTTCCATTAAATGGTTACATAAATAAAGAACAATTAATAAACCAATTAAAAAATGAAATTAAAATAGATGATAATAAGGTTAATTTAATACATATAGATTTATATGATTTATTAAGTGAGAATGTTATCAAAGAATTTTTTTTCTCATTTTTAATTTTTAAATTTTATGGACAAGATAATAATGTTTTCAATTATGGTTTCTATAATGATAACAAAATTATAATATTAATAGAATTACAAAATACTTATAAATATTTTTTTGATAAATATAAAATTTTTAATTACATTCCTACAAAAAAGAAAATAACAGGAACAAATGATATTCCTACTTTGGATGAATTTGGGAAAGTTAAAAAAATTGAAGATTCACAAATACAAATTGTTTCTAATGTTTTATCCTTGTTTAAAAAAGGAAAAATTGGAGAACAAAATTTGAATTTATTTTCTAAAGATTTAATGGATAAAAATCAATATGCCGAAATAATAAAAGAGACATTAATTAATTTCATAGGAAATACTAAATATAATTTTTATCAAGTAATTAATTTTATCAAACTTTTATCTTCCCAATTTAAAAATTTTACCCAATGTCCAAATTTATTTCCTTCAGTATTTTATGAAGGAACTCCTTTATATTTTATTGAATTAAGAAAAAAAATAATAAATTCAATAATTCAAAATTCAAAATATGTTATTGAATTAGTTAACTCAGAAAAACAATATTTTGAAATAAATAAAAATATTCAAAATGAGTTAGAGAGAGAAAAAAACTTTGAATCTATTTCAAGTAAAATCATAATTGAGAAAAATGTTCAGATGGAAAAAATAGATAATCTTAAGCCTAGTTTTATATGTATGCATAACAATCAAAATTTTTTATCAATTTTATCATCAGACGAAAATTGTGAAATATTAAAATTCATTAATAAATATATTAATCATTTAAATTCTGAATACTCATCCAAAAATTCTATTTTCATGGAAAATATTAAAAATTTATCTCAATTAAATCGAGAAAAAGATAAAATTAAATTGCGTCACGAATTATTTAAAATAATAATAGATGAAAATTTTCAAGGTGATGGGGAATATATAAAAATTGATTCGGCTTTGACTGAAAACTTTAAAGATTATGTATTTACAAAAGATAATTTTATAAAAATGGTTTTATTATTTTTAAGAATAAGTGCTGGAATACCAACAATAATAATGGGAGAAACAGGTTGTGGAAAAACTTATTCGGTAAAGATGTTTTCAATGATCTTTGGCCAAAATGCAATGAGTATGTATACTTTAAAATTCCACTCTGGAACAACAGATGATGATGTAATTCAATTCATAAAAGATACAGTTGACAAATGCAATAGAGATGAAGATTCAATTATAGGCGAATTAAATAAAAATTTTGAAATTGATAAAGAAAAAGATATTCAAAGTTTTGAGAAAAAGGAAAAGTTTGAGTACGAAAATCTATGGAGTATCCAAAAAATATTTTTTAGTTATAAATTTAGGGATAAATACGACAGATATAATGAAAATGTTAAAAAAGACATGTATAATAAAATTAAAAATAGAAAAATTATTATTTTTTTTGATGAAATAAATACTTCAAATTCTCTTGGTACTATTAAAAGATTAATTTGTGATGAAAATTATAGAAACAAACTTAAAATACCTGAGAGATTTATAATAATATGTGCTTGCAACCCTTATAGAGCTTTAAAAGAACAAAATCAAAATTTACAATTTGGATTGGCTATGAGAAATAAAAAAAATAGAAAATTAGTTTATACAGTAAATCCTTTACCTTATTCAATGCTTAATTTTATTTTATATTTTAATGATTTATCAGAGGAAACAACAATGAAATATATTGAAGAAATGAATGAAAATATAAATTGTGAAATTTCTAATCAAAATAGGGCACTTATTAATAAATTAGTATTTAAATCTCATTTTTTCATAATCAAAAAAGGAGATATATCTTCAGTAAGTTTAAGAGAAATAAATAGATTCAGTAAATTATTTTCTTTTTTCCATGAAAAATATTTAAAAATTTATAGGGCTCAAAATTCCTCAAAAAATGAACTAGAAATACAATCTATAGCATTAAGTCTATATTTCTGCTATTATTTAAGACTTCCTTTAGCAAAATTAAGACAAGAATATATTCAAGAAATAATAGAAAATTATATTCCTCTTTTAGAGATATGTGAAAGAGAAAGTCTATTTTTAACAAAACAAGTTTTGGAAGGGAAAAAAGCATTTGCCAAAAATAAAGGTTTATGTGAAAATATTTTTTCTGAATTTATATGCATATTAATTAAAGAACCTTTGATTATTTGTGGAAAACCAGGCTCAAGTAAATCTTCAAGTGTCAGATTATTATTTAACGCAATGAAAGGAGAAAAATCAACTGTGAAATTTTTTAAACAATTTAAAGAAGTTATTCCTTCCTTTTATCAGTGTTCCTTGACAAGCACTTCTGAAAGCTTAGAAAAAGTATTTGATTATTCAAAAACTAAATTAAAAAATTATGATAGCAAAATAATTAGTGTTATATTTATGGATGAAATGGGAATTGCTGATGAAAGCCAAAATAACCCATTAAAAGTATTACATTCTAAATTAGATGAAAATTCTGAAATAACAAAAGACGAAGATAAAATAGCTTTTATAGGAATAAGCAATTGGACTTTAGATGCTTCTAAAATGAATAGAACTATAAACATAGTAGTAGAAGAACCAAATTTGGAATATATAGTAAAAACAGCAGAAGAAGTAGTTGGAACTATTAATATGGGATTTAAATTAAAATATAAAAAAACAATAGATGATATTTCTAAAGCATATTTAGACTATATTCAAGAAGAAAAAGATAGAAACAAAGAAGATTTTCATGGGCTTCGTGATTTTTACTATCTAGTGAAATATATTTTTAATAATACGATTGAAAATGAAAAAGAAGATAATCACTTCTTTTCAATAGTGAAAGGAATTTATAGAAATTTTGGAGGTTTTGAACATTCAGAAGAAATTTTCTTGGATAAATTTTTAAGATACTATAACAATGACCATAGATTAAATGAATATAATATTTTAAATAGAATAGAAGATAATATAAAAAGTGAAATTGATTCTAGATATTTATTATTAATAACTAAAAATGAAGAATTAAGTGATATACTACTGAAATATATTTTAAGAGGAAAAAAATATGAATTTTTATCAGATAAAGATATAAATAAATATGATAATGAAAATAATGCTATTTTAAATATTCTTTTATTAATTGAAGTCTTAATGAAAAAAGAAATCATTTTAGTTTTGAAAAATCTTGAAGTATTATATCCTTGCCTATATGAATTATTTAATAAAAATTTTTATGAATATGAAAGTGGAAATAAATTTGCACAAATATCTTATGAAGATAGTCATTCTCTGGTACAAGTAAATGAAAAGTTTAAAATAATAATTTTAGTAAATGAAGAAAAATTAAATATAGAAGAAAAGCCTTTCTTGAATAGATTTGAAAAACAGATATTTTCATTTGATAATATTATAAAAAAAGAAGATTTGATTTATTTAAACAAATGTCAAGATTTAATTGCAATACTTAAAGATAAATTAAATTTGTTAAATTTGAAACATATTCCTATGGATTTACTTAAATATATAATATTTAAATATTCTGAAAAAGGAAAAGAAAGTATAAAATATTTTATGAATAATTTAGTACCTTTATTTACCCAGGAAATGATTTATTCTTTGAATAATGAATTTAAAGAGGGAAAAATGATTGATTGCCAAATAAAAAAATATATTAATTCTTCTTTTTTTGAGTTCTATAAAAAGAATTATAATTTTAAGTCTTTCTTAGCAAATACAGATTCTCATAAAAATATTATATATACATATTCTGATATAAATAAAGTTTTATTTAATGAAAATGAAGAAATAGAAAATAAGTTTTTGAATATGAAATTTAAAGCTATAAATACAACAATATTAGATAAAAATTTAATAAACGATTTTTTAATTGAAGGACAAATCTTTAAAAAAATAAATAAAGAAAAAATTAAAATTTATTTCACTTATAAGAATAATAATGATGATCAAAGTAACAATGAAATTGATTTAAATAAAATTTCTATAAATGATAATGACGAAAAAAATAAATATAATTTATTCGTAATTAAAATCTATGAAGAAGCAATTGCATGTGATCAAAAAAATTTTGATTTTACAAGTCTTATTAGTGAAATTGAAAAATATTTTTCTGATGGAAAAAGAATATTATTATATGTAATTTCTTTAAAAAAGTATAATAAAAGTAAGGAAATAAAAATAATTGATGAAAATATATTAAGAGAATTTTTTTCATATAAACAGGTATTTATTGATAATTTATATAACGTATATCAACAAGATGAAAAAATAGAAGACTTTTTGATAAATTTTATTTCAAAAGGAAAAAATATTTTGAATGATAATAATTTTATGAAAAAAATAATTTTAGGAGATGTATTTCAATTAATTATATATAAGATAAGAAATGAAATTGGTATTAATATTGAAAATGTGGAGAAAATAAAAAATGAATTAATTAATAATAAAAATATTTTTCAATTAATTAGTGATAAAATAGAATGTTTAATTAGTGAGAAACCTATAGCATTAGATGAAATATTAATCAATAAAAATCAAAATCAAGATTTTATTAAAACTTATTTTCACGCCATTATAAATAAAATATCTATTTTATTCAAAGATATCATTAATTATTTGGAAGATGGTCTTGATTTGTCCACTGCTCTATTTTCCAATTTAAAGTCGGAAGATGAAAAAAAGGAGTCTGAAAATAATTTTAAAGAAGTATTAAATAAATTTGATGAAACCAAAAATTATAATGGTATAAAGTATATATATTTTGGATTTAATTTAGTTGGTTTATTCAAAGATTATAAACAAATAAATCTTGAATTATCTAATCAAAACAAAACTGGTAAAAACATTGAGAATAAAAATATCATGGAAGATATTATATTAAACGAGAAATATAAATTTAACAAAATATTAAATTCTTCAATTGAAAAAGAGAAAAAATTTTTATTCAATGATTATATTTTGTATTTTATTTCATTAGCAATTGAGAATCAAGAATCCAAAGAAAAAAGAAATGACATTTTGAATTTTATAAATAAAATATTGAAAATAAGTATTTTAAAAATAAACGATAAATTTAATAGCACTATCGATTATTTAGATAATCAAACATTTATAGATATGATCATTAATAAACAAAAAGAACTACATGAATATTTCTACAAAATGTGTTTATTCTTGAATAATAATAAGGAATTTCTATTTAAAATATTACGTTCATTAAATGATTTTCTTGATATTATGCCCAATTTTAATTCTTCGTTTAAAAAAATTTATATTGCAAGTATCAATAAAAATGATAGTTTGGTGATTTTCGAAACATTTCTTGATTGTATAAATGATGAATTTAATTTTTCATTTTATTATCATAATGAAACAAAAGAAAAATATGTTGATTTATTAAGAAAAAATATTGATGAATTCCGAAAAGTTTTATCTTCATTATCTAAAGATTATAGTCCATCTTTATTAAATATTGAGATATTTTTATATATAATAAGAAATGAGAAAGAAGAGACTAATGCCGAATTATTGAATAATACAATTAAATATATGATTGAAGAAAAGCGAAATTTTTTAAATAATTTAGAAAACAAAAGTGAAATATATAAAAAGCCTAATAATTTAGATGATAAAATTTTTATTAATATATTAATAAAACAATACCAAAAATATCAAACAAATTTTAAAATTTTCGATATTTTTTTATCAAAAAAAGAATTTGGTAAATATTCTATGATTTTCTTTGGAAGTATTTTTAAAGAATATATTTATAAAAATTTTTTTAAAAGTAATGATATTAATGAACCTTTAGGTGTTCCTATAGAATTAGAAGATAAAATAAATTCAATTTTATCAGATAAAAAATATAGATTTTATAGCGATATGCTTGTTTTTTATTTTATGTGCTTTTATGAAAATTTTTATTTTAATAAAATAGAAGAGGAAGAAACAGATAATAAAAAAGAAGATATGAAAGAATTTTAAAAGATAGAACTTTTGAATTACTTTTAAATTATTTGAAATATACTGATGATAATGAAATTCAAAATTTAAATTCATTATATAGAATAGCATTTATAAAAATATATTTCAAATATTTTTCAGATATAATGCACAATTGCGAAAATGGTAATGAATATATTAATTTTGATAAGTTGGTCGATGAACAAATTTTACCAAAATTAAGAAAATTAGATATTATAAAAGAAATAAAGAATAATTCAAAATAATTTAAATTCTTTTATATTAAATAATAAAGTTTCATATTTAGAAATTAATTATAATAATGAAAACAAAATAAATATTTCTGAAATATCAAATAAGGTTCCTAACAGACAAATATTAAAAATTAATTTTAATAAACTTGAAATAAATAAACAAAAATACCCTTTATTGAATCAATATCTTAATAAAGAAACTCAAATTAAATATTTGAAAAATCTACCTATTATTAATTACATTTCAAAGATAATGCTGGCGCAATATAGTTATAAATATTCTTCAGAACAAATAAAAGAAATAATATTAGAAAAAGAAATCGAGAGGATAAAAAATGATTCACCAGAATTTAATGATTTAGATGAAAAAATAGAAGATTATGTTAAATCATACAATTATTTATTAGGAAAAGAAAACCAAGAATTCAAATTAGATAAAGATTATAAAAAGAAGTCTGTTGGAATAATTTTAGTTAATGAGCATAACAATAATAATCAATTGAATAAAATTTTTAATAACTTCATAAAATATCAAAATGATTTTATTTCGAATATCTCAGAAAAATATTTTAAAAATATCAACATAGAAGAAATAAAAGTCCAAGATGCATGTGAAAATAATGTACCAAAATTTTGTTCTTCAGATGAAGAATTTCTTGAAATAATAATGAATAATGTCTTAATCAAAATTGATAAAGAGGAAAATGATGATAATAAATTTAATTTTGATTTTGATTTAGATGAAATAGAAAAAGATTTATTTTGAAAAATAAAACCTGGATTAAAAAGGTTTATATTAGGTAAAATAGAAACAATGAAATATTTTGGAAATATAACTAATGAGGAAATTATTAATGATTTTGAAAACAAATTTAAACAAAAAAATATTACTAAAGAGCAAATAGAAAATATTAATGCGTTCTTTAAAAAAGATGAACATAAAAATATGAATATAAATGACTTCCTTTTAATACTCCAAAAAGTAATGATTTTTATTTTAACTAATAATTGTTTCAATGGAGAAACTGATTTAAATCGAGTTATTAATAAAATGTCAGAAAAAGAATTGGATAAAATTCAATTAGAATTAATAAAATTATTTATCAATTTTAGTTCAAAAAAAGATGATGATGATGAAGAGGAAGAAGAAGAAGATGAATTTGATAAAAATATAGGGTTTTCTGTAAGTAATCTTTCCAAAATTTATCAAGAAATTGAAAAATTATTAAATATTAATAATTAATTGAATTAAAATTTAAAAAAAATAAATAAATTAATTAATTAATTTCATAATGGTGAAGTAAATTCTAT
>NBJL03003396.1:15849-32596 GCA_002087855.3 Entodinium caudatum | reverse complement strand
CAATCCCCAATCCCCAATCCCCAATCCCCAATCCCCAAAAAAATATATTATATATAATTTTTTATACAATTAATTTAATTTATAAAATAAAATTATTCCCTTTTTATCTGAAATAATGCTAGTATTATTTATGAAAAAAATTATCATTAATAAATATAATAAATGAATGAACAATCAAAAACTAGCCATAAAATAAAAATAAAGCGAAGACACAAAATAGGCCATTCATTAACATTCCTTAGACATAAAAGGGCTTCACCAATATTAACTACGAAAAATAAATCAAAGGAAAAAACATGGGAAAATCAGCTTAAAAAGTTAGAAGAAAATCTTGATTTAAATACTGTTAAAAATAATTTTCAACATTTTTTCCATATTAATTTAGAAGAAGGCATCTATGATAAGGATTTGATAGAATTAGAAAAAGTCTTTACTCCTTCTATCTTTTGGCGGTTGATAAACTTTTCTTATTTCCAAGATTCTTGCTTGAAAGAAAAGATTGATAATCTAAAAAATGAACTAGATATAAATAATTATAATGAAGATGTTCTCTTAATCCAAGATGATAGTGAAAATTATGAAAATAAATCAGGATATAAATATAATTCTTTGCTAAGCGATCCACATGATTCCAGAATTAAAAGTGATTTTTTTAAACAGATAAAATCATTAATTGAATATATAAAAAATAATAATAATATTATAAGTATAGATTTATTTAATGATAATGAAGATGGATTATCTTCTTTTGAAAAAGATAAAAATTTAATTAAAAGTTTTATTTCCAAAATTCATGAATTAAATGAGAATAATTTAAAACTCTTGAAACAAAAGATTGAAAATTATAATTCAGTGAAAACAATAAATAAAGATAATAATATCCGGAAAGAAATCATTTCAAAAAAAAAGAGTTATATTAAATGCAATCCTTTATTAGAACTTAATCATGAATCCATATTTAAATTTAATAAACTTATTGATATTATTAATAACAAAGAAAATATAGAATCTAATAATTACGAAGGAAATAAAAAAATATTTTCTTTCTGTGAAAAATTTATTAACAATAATAATAATAATAGTAACCTTACCCTTAGTAATAATATATCTTCAGAAAAACTTAATCAAAATACACCAGTTATTCATAACATTTGTTGCATATGTAACAACGGAGATGTGGAGCAAAATCAACTTTTATTCAGATGCGATCAATGTGGGATAATTGTTCATCAATACTGTTATGGTGCCCATGAACAAGATCTCAAAAATTGGGTCTGCGATGCATGTAAGGAAATGTCAAAAGAAGAAGTTTATAATTTAGAATGCTTTTTATGCCCAGTTAAAGGAGGAGCTTTTAAAAAAGTGGAACTTCCAATTGAATCAACATTTTATAAAAAAGTTATGGATTATAAGCATAACAAAAATACTCTTCCGAGTTATAATTATAATGTCATTATTCCAAAAGAAAATTATAATAAATGTAAATTTGCCTGGGTGCATCTTTCTTGCGCTTTATGGAATTCACAAATAAGTTTAAAAAATTATGAAAGAAAGTCGGGTATATCTATAGAAAACATAAAATATGAAGATTTCAATTCTTATTGCTCATTATGCAAAAAAGATAATTGCGGGCCTACTATTAAATGCAACAATGATTTATGTGAAAGTAAATTTCATCCAGAATGTGCTCGTATTAATAATTGTTGTTTGGAAGTAGAGATAATAAATAAAGAATATCAATATAATGTTTATTGCTATAAACATAAACCTAATTTGTTTGCAAAAAGAATTAATATGAATAATCAAAATGAAGTTGAACAAATAATTATTGCAAATCAAGCATTTAATAATATTTATGAATTATATAAAAAAATTCATAAAAAAGATTTCTTTGAAAGACCAAAAGTTATTAATGAAATAAAAATTAGTATACCAACTACATACAATAGAAAAATTAAAAAGCAGAGATTAAGAGGCATAAAAAAGAATAAAAATATTAGGCTAGGAAATCCAAAATCATTAGGAAATATAATAATTAGTCTGAAACGGAGAGGAAGGAAAAGAAAAAATACTAAATGCATATCCACCCAAACAAATAACAATTCGCATATTTCTTATTATGATAAAAAAAAAAACTTAAGCACAATACAGATAGAAAATTATAATTATGAACATAACAAAATAGCCAATACAATTATTAATAATATAGGCAGTGGAAATAATATAAATATTTTTGTAAATAACTATAATATGAATCAAAACCAAAGTAGCGAGGTAAAAATATTCAATACAAATGAAGATAATATAGTTAACAATATGCCAAAACCAACAATAGAAATAGATAAAAATGAATTTGATGAATTAACTAAAAATGACGGTAATGAAAATTTTGAATTAAAAAAATTTGTGCAAAATCCCGATGAATTCATTGTTTATCTTATCGGATTTCTTAACGATTATACATTAAAAAATAGAATTTTCTTGAAAAAGAATCCAAAAGAAAAATTATCACTATATAAAAAAGCTCCCATATATTTTCTTCCTTATAAAAATTTTTCTGAAGAAGGTTTTCCTTGGGATTTAATGACATATAATAATTTACCTGTGAGTTATTTGAAAAAATCTTTTTTTGGTATTATAAGTGACGAAAAAAAATATAAGGAATTATTTTTATCAAGAATTGAAAAAACTTTAAGAGAACTTAAGAAAAATAAAAAATATGAAAGATATCAAATTCAGTGTGATAATAAGCAAGCGTGCATCGGGATTGAAAATGGAGTTTATGAATTATTATCTTTGGACATATTTAAATATAAAATTTTTGATGACAAAAATTTTTTTCCTAAAAAATTCGTTTGTCCAAGTTGTATAAAAAATAGTCCAAAAATACCTTTGAAAAATAAAATACAAAAGGTAAAGAGTATAAATAATGAGATATAAATAGCTATTTGTTTAATATTATTAAACCAAGGCTTTGTTTTATTAAATAAATTTGAATAAAATATTTTAAAATATATTAAAATAAATATTTTCATTATATATTTTAAGTAATAAATAATTTAATTATTAAAATATATTTGGGGATTGGGGATTGGGGATTGGGGATTGGGGATTGGGCCCAATCCCCAATCCCCAATCCCCAATCCCCAATCCCCAATCCCCATATAAAGAAATTAATAAGGGTCATTATTAAATTTTGAATTTAATATAAGTTATTTTTAAACAAATTAAATTAAATATTTGAAAAAAATTACATGGATATATTGAATAATAAATCGAAAGATTTTAGAAAATCTATAAATTCTCCTTTGAAACCAAATTATTCTAAAAAATTTAATAATTCTCAATTAAAATCAAAAGAAAATCAATCTACTTATTATGATAAAATTTTTAATATATATTCGTCCCATGCAAATTTAGGCGAAAGTTTCAAAATATATTTTTTTGCATTTCTTCCTCAAAATGGTTTGGATAATTTAGATTCAATCCCAGATTTTGTGAATTTCAGATTTTCATTTTGGGATTTTGGAGAATTTTACACTCCTTTTTGTTTTATTGAAAAGCCTGAAAAATTCGAAATTAATCATTTATTAACATCTCCTCATCTTCCTATAATTCAATATAACTCAGCTGAAAAAAGAGAAGAAGATGCTATTGTAGAAATAAATTATGATCCTTCGATTAATAATAATATTAATTACAAAAAATTTTTAAGTTATTTAGTCTTTCGAGATTTGTTTGTTGAAATATACGACTTTGAAAAAAAGATGCCATTTGGTTATTTTAAATTCCCCTTATCTAAATTTTTGAGACCTTTCCAAAAAAATATTGCTACAGAACAAATTGAAGTAAAAGTTTTTGACAATTTTACACATGAACAAATAGGATATATAATACTAGATTTAGAAAGTAGAGAAAAAAAAACACAAATGCCATTTAATATTTTAATGCAAAATAATATCCTTAATTTTATTGATTCAAGTGATATTAATAATAATGAAAGTAAAAGGAAAGGAAATATAGTCAATGAATCCCCTGCTAATAAAGGAAAGTTTATTAATAATTCAGAAAATGAAGAAGAAAAAAATTATATCCAAAAAATTGATAAAATTAATTTAAGTATAATTGGGAATAAAACATTTATAAGCCAGTCTAAAAGATATAATAATAGGAATTCTCATTTTAATAATTATGAAGCAGAAAAAGAAAATAAAATAAAACAAGCAATATTTGATTTTAATAAAAATTCAAATAATTTGATAATATCTTTAATTCAAGGTGAACCACATTTTTTTAATTTTATAATTCATAATGATTCTTCAATAGAACAACAATATTTTATAAAAATATCATCTGATAATAATAAATATATTGATGATAATGAAGAAAAAATTTTATCTTTTATATCGAATGCTGAAGAATGGGAATATATTACTATGATTAAAAATTTGAAAATTCCAAATAATTATAATTCTATATCAGAAAATGGTTATTTTATATTAGGACCTAAAAAAACTATTCCTATATTGTTTAAATGTTTATCTTATAAAAGTTATAATGGATTTGAAAAAGAATTTCAAACAAATCATACAGCAATAATATATGATATAAAAGGTTCTATAAAATACTATCTAAAAGTTACGATTGAAAAAGTATTTCCTTTAATTGATTTTGAATTTTATTATAGAATTCCAAAAGGAACTAATAAAAATATTGAATTTATCAATCCTTATAAAAATTCTAATATTTCAAAATCAAAACAATTATTAAAAAATTGTATTTTTATAAACGGAAATAAAAAAATTTATCACGTTCCAAAAATTGAGATGAATGAAAAAACAAATGAATTTTATTTTATATTTAATTATAACTCTGATTTTTCTGATAATAATATCATTACTACAACAGATATATTATCTAAAAATAATAAAGCAAATAATTCCAAAATAGATATGGATTTATCTAGCAACAAAAAATTATTATTTTTATATAAAGATAAATTCAGGGCTCAACTTTTATTAACTTATAGATTTTATATATTGGCATATGAATATATTAATATATCATATAATTTCGGAACTAAAATGAAAAATGTATTATCAGTTACTAATACTGGAGAAGAAGAAGCTAAATTTAAATTTTACAGCAGTGATAATAATAATATTTCTTTTGAGCAAATCTACAAAAATGGATTAGTGGCTCATAAAAATGATACATTAAAAATTGAATATACTTTATACTTAACTAAAAGAACAAATGACAGGGAAATTCAAATAAACTGTGTAAATAATAAAAATAAAGAAATATATAAAACTTGGATTATAAAACCAAATATAACACAGATAAATATCATTCAAACTCTAACAATTAATTACTTAAAAGAAATTAATAATGCATTAAATCCTTTTTTTGAACTTTTCTTGACCTAATAATATTTCCTCTTTCATTTTTCAAAGATATAAAAGTATATCTATAGCAATTAAACAAGAAATATATTATCAGCAAAATTAATATAATCATTTCAGTTACAAACATAATTAAACTTACATAAAGAACATATTTCAAATCCTCATAAAGCCCATTTTCAATAGGTAAAACTTTATTAAAATTCCCATATAAATAATAATTATTATTGAAACTATTAGATACTCCATCAAAATCAATTCTGCATTCATCAAATATTTTTTTAAATTTATTTCTTAAAAAAACAGTAAATCCTAGATAAACTCCGGTCAAAGTTGCATCACTTACTAAACTAATAACCAATATCAAACAAAAAGTTAAATAAACGAAAGGATAATCAACACAATTTTGGTATAAATTAAACGAAACAAAAATTATTGCTGTGACTGATGTTAAAAGAGTAAATATTACTATACATAAAGATAAATTTTTGTTATGGTAAAAATAATCAAACAAAGAAAAATAATATTTCGTTGTATCATAATATTGACACCCGATACCATATAAGTATTTCTGTGAAACTAAAATTGGGTAATTTTTTGAATTTGATATTATATCTACTTGATTCTCCATATTTCCATAATAATTTAAAATATTATTGGAACCTTGATAAAAAAAGGATAAATCCTTCTTATTAAAATCATCATCGATTACAGATGTACGAATGAAATGATCATTTATATAATAATTTTTGTATTCATCATCTTTTGTTTTTAAACATTGCTTATTATTGTTATAATATATATTTCGAGAATTTTTATAAAAGTCACTTATTGGATTATTATTTGTCATTTCGTCACAAGTGCATGTTAGTTCATTTAAATAATGTATACCAGTTATAAATTCATTAAATTCATAAATATTTATACTTGTTTTATCTAATTTTTTTATATAAAGGCCATTTCCTTTATTTAAATATCCTTCAGTGGAATAATCTTTATTTCTACTAAATTTAATATCAATTATACCTTGTTCGCCATCTTTTAATGATAATTGAATTGTCTTATAACTTTCTATAATATTATTTTTATCTAATTTATTAATAATATTATTATGAAACGATATTATTGAATTTGCTGAATATTTAGCACAAAAAATATAATCATTATAAGTTGTTAAATTTTCTGAATTAATTTTATCTAACTCAAAACAACTATAATCCTTTTTATTTTTACATTCTTTTTTATCACTCGAAGTAAAAAATATTTTTCCATTATAGCATAAGCAAGTATATTCACTTATCCCACTCCAAAATCCCAAATTTAGTTGTGTATAACTTGAATTACATACTTCATCTTTTGGTTTTATTTGTAAATCTATTAAATATTTTGATTCCCAATTTTTTTTTGTTTGATATTCTATATAATTAGGAGCTTTTGATGGAGAATGAATATATAACTTTGTACAAAGAACTAATAAAAGGAAATAACAGATATATATCCCTAGTTGAATTATCCATTCACTATAATTCAAAATAACTACATTTTCTCCTGAATACATATTTTTTAATTTTAAACTTAATTTTAAATTTTATCCATTCTCAATAATTTTATATTAAAATGAATATACATATGAAAATGGGGATTGGGGATTGGGGATTGGGGATTGGGGATTGGGGATTGGGGATTGGGGATATAAACTTAATAAAGATTTACTTGCCAAATAGACTCCATCAAAGTTGAATAACTCAAATAAAATCTCTATTGATTTTTCTCTATACTTTTTAGGATTTAAAGGACTTTCTGTGATTACTGAATAACATTTATCAGGGCAGACTTTAAGTACATCATATAAAGTATATGTCCATAAATTTTCGACATCTTCCCAGTTTTTGGCCAAAGAATCCATGAAAGGTTGATGCATATCGAGACGACCTCGACGCTCTTTGGCTTCGTCCCCGACGTAGTAACTTTTTTCATCCATGGCTAAATTTATAGGAGAACGCTTGGTGTAACCAACATATGATGGGAAGATTTTACGGGGAGCATCATCGCCACCGAATCCTGCTTTTATTGTGTTAGATCCGTTATCTATAACTACGACTGTTTTTTGTTCATCGTCTATCATCTTTTTTTGTTTAATTTAATTTATTTATTTAATTATATATTTAATTAGATTAAAAGTTTTAATTTTATTTATTAAATATATTTTATTTATATTTAAGATTTAATTTTTATGAATTGGGGATTGGGGATTGGGGATTGGGGATTGGGGATTGGGGATTGGGCCCAATCCCCAATCCCCAATCCCCAATCCCCAATCCCCAATCCCCATTCAAAAAGAATAACTTGATTTAAAATATTTAATTTAAAAATTAAAAATAAATATTTATTTATTAACTGTTGGCTTAATAAAATGAAATGAAAAAATAAAATTATTATTTTTAAAATGTTTTATAATGCACAATTTTAGCCCCAGTTTCTTCGTATTCTTTTCTTGAAATACATAAAAATTGGAACGTGTCCATATTTCCAATAACTGAACCTCCAATCCATGATGAATATTGTCTTTCTTTATTAGCAATGACATTTATTGGTGTTTTAACCGGAGCTAATTCAAGCAATTCATTTTTCATTCTTCCCTGGAAATTCTCGAACAAAGTATTTCCTCCAGCTAAAACAACATTACTAAAGATATCTTTCCTTATATCAGAATTAGACTTTAAAATAGATTTAAAGACAATTTCATGAAGACCATCTTGTTCAAGTCCTATTCGTTTCGGATCAAAAATAGCTTCTGGAATTGAGTATCTTTCAGTACTGAGTCTTACTATTGAATCATCAGGTAAAGGATGATTTTTAAAATCGCCTTCTCTCGGCTTAAATTTAGAATCAGGTCTTAATAAACATAATTTTTCTTTTATTTCTGAAATTAACTCTAATTCAAGTGGGGTGGTAAATTCATATCCTTTTTCAAACAAAATTTTATTCAAAAAACTATCTAAATGTCTTCCACCCATATCCAAATGTTGAATAGTAATTGGAGACGCATAGCCTTCATATATAGGAACACTATAAGATGAACCATAACCAGAATCAACAACGCATCCTGTAGTACGTCCAGTGGCATATAAACTTAATAAAGATTTACTTGCCAAATAGACTCCATCAAAGTTGAATAACTCAAATAAAATCTCTATTGATTTTTCTCTATACTTTTTAGGATTTAAAGGACTTTCTGTGATTACTGAATAACATTTATCAGGGCAGACTTTAAGTACATCATATAAAGTATATGTCCATAAATTTTCGACATCTTCCCAGTTTNTAAAATATAAATATTTAATTGGATAAAATTGAATATAATATTTTATTTAAAATATGGGAATTCCTAAATTTGCATATTTTATATCTCAAAGATATCCTTTAATAGTAAAGAAAATAAAAGAAAAAATAGATGTTCCAGAAATTGACAATTTTTATTTGGATCTTAATAGTATAATTCACAATGTTAGTCACGGCAATTCAATTCTTATAAGTTGTCAAAAAAGAAGCTATGAAGATATATATCTAGATACTTGTGATACAATCGAAAAACTTTTTCAAATAATTAAACCAAAAAATTTATTATTTATATCAGTGGATGGAGTGGCCCCTAGAACTAAAATGAATCAGCAAAGAATTAGGAGATATAAAAAAGATACAAATATAACAACAGAAGAATTAGAAATAATAAAAGAGAAAGGAATCGATATAAATAATAGATTTAATAGCGATGCAATATCAGCAGGAACTAAATTTATGTTTGATTTAACAACATATATCAAAAATTTTATTATAAAGAAAAAGAAATCAGATAAAAATTGGGCTAAAATAGAAATAATATTAACAGGTGCAGATGTGCCAGGAGAAGGTGAACATAAAATATTAGAATATATTCGTACTTTTAAAAAATCAGAAGGATATAAAAATAATATAAGACATTGTATATATGGATTAGACGCTGATCTTGTTATGCTTGCATTGATAAGTCATGAACCAAATGTTGTCTTATTAAGAGAAGATAATATTTTAATGAAAAAAAAGAAAAGATTATTAGCTAAAAAGGGTATTGAATTAAGAACAAATAGAGAAAAAGAAGATGAACCTTATGAATTCTTTCTTATATCAGTATTAAGAGAATATTTAGAATTAGAATTTCATGATGTTAAAGATAAAATAAAATTCGAATTTAATATGGAAAGAATAATAGATGATTTCATTTTCTTATGCTTTTTTATTGGAAATGATTTTTTGCCTAATTTATATTCATTTGCCATAGAGACAGGTGCCATGGATTATTTATTTGAATTCTATAAAGATTGCTTACCTGAATTAGAAGGATATATAACTGAGCAAGGAAAAATAGATTTCTCAAGGGCTAAAAAAATATTTAATTTATTAGCCAAAAAAGAATTGCACAGTTTAGATATGCTTTTATATAACGTGAAAGATTCAGCAAAAAAAAATAAAGAAAAGCGTCAAGAGCAAGTAAAAGAACAAATAAAAATGTTAAAAAAACTGAAAAAGAAAGAAAAATTAGAGAAATTAAAAAATGAATTAAATAATAAAACACGTGAAGAAAAAATAGAATTTAAAAAAAATAAGAAACAAAGGGAAATAAATAAATTAAAAGATATTTTTGAAAAAATATGTGAAAAAAACCAAAAGAATATGAAATTTGAAGAAGAATATAAAAAATATAGAGAGAATCCCAAAAGTTTCGAAGAAAGAAAAATGGTGATAATAACAAGAGCAATGGTTGATTTATTCGCAGATAATGAAGAAGAAGATGAAGAAGCAAATAAAAAGAAAAAGATGAAAATAATAAAATCAGAAATAGAAAAAAAATATGAAGAAGAAAAAACAAAAGAAAAAGAGAATACAAATTATAAACCACCCAAAGTAAAAATAAATATAGATTCACCTATTAAAGATGTCTTATGTGAAGCACTTAATTATGATAAATATATAGAAGATCCTAACTATTGTAGCGACTACACTCCAGATGATGTATCAGATTCTGATGTGAGTGATGTTGATACTAAATCAGTCATGGATGAAGTGGCTAAAAATATGGAATTAATAACAAAAGCATCTCAATGTGAAAAAGCAGAAGACAAGAATCAAGAATTTAATGAAAAATTATTGAATCAATATGTAAAGAATTCTCAAGAAGCAAAAGCATTTTATTATAAAGAAAAATTAAATATAGATATAAATACAGAAAAAGGAAAGGAAGAAAAAAATAAAATGTTTATTTTATATTTGCAAGGATTACAATGGGTTTTATTATATTATTATCAGGGAGTAAAAAGTTGGAGATGGTATTATCCATATAATTATGCCCCAATGATTTCAGATTTTGATAACATAAATTTCAATTTTGATGATAATAATTTAAATAATATTTTTGAGAATGATAAATCAGAACCATATAGTCCATTTCAATCTTTACTTTTCATTTTGCCTAAAACATCTTTTGATTTATTACCTCCTTGTTATAAAGATTTTCCAAATCAAGCTCCTGAATATTTCCCAGAAAATGTTGAAATAGATTATAATGGTAAACATACTCCTTGGGAAGCTGTTGTGTTATTACCTTTCCTTGATGAAAAAAAAGTGTTAGAATTAGAACAAAAAGATAGAAATTTAACAAAAGAAGAAGAAGTGTATAATAAATGGGGAAACAGTTTTAAATTCAAAAAAAATGAAATAAATGATAAAGATATTGAATTCTCGGTATATGAAATTTATCAAAATAAAAATTATGATATGATATCAAATTATGAAAAAAAAACTGTTGATTGTAGTTTCCCTACTTTAAAAACAATAAGCTATGATTTTTCTTTGGGTGAGAATAAAATATATTTTGGTAAAAATAATGTAAAAAAAACAAAAAAGATAACGATACATCCTAAGTTAACTGTTAAAATAGATCAAGAACAATTACAAAATTTTTTGAGCCAAAAATATATATTCTTTGGATATCCATATAAAGCATTTGGCCGTTTAGTTGGAGTTATTTATGATAAAAATTATTATTATATGTATAAAGGAAAATTTTTTCATGATACTGATTTTAAATATTCAAATGAAATAGAAAATAGTATAAATAATACATATAGTAAACAAGGAATATATTTATCATATCCAGGCTTATTATGTAATATTGCTAAATTTATGGGATTTAAAAAAACAAATGATAAAATTTATAGAAATTTTGAAGAGAGTGCTAAAGATGATAATCCATTTTATGTTCCTTTAGAAGTCACATCTTTGAATTCAATAAATAATGATTTTGAGAGATATAAAATACATTTCAATTATGAAAATGAACATGAAGAAAATAAAAACCAAATTAAAATAATAAAAAAAGAAGAAGAAAAGCAAGATGAAATTAATAAATTAAGCATTAGACAAAAAGTTAATATTCATGAAAAATTTAAGAAATATCCAAAAGAAGTAAGAATTGATTCTGAAAAAAAGATAAAAATTATTACTAATGGACCTATTAATGTTAGTGAATATAGAATGAATAGAATCTTCAAGGATGAAACTATTGAGGAACATCAAATATATTATTATAGAAACAAAAATTCAACATCTAAAATTGAAAATCCATATTTAATTGTTAAACAAATTTAATATAATCAAAATAACTACTTAATAAAAAAATTAAATCTAATATAATCAATATATGAGGGGATTGGGGATTGGGGATTGGGGATTGGGGATTGGGCCCAATCCCCAATCCCCAATCCCCAATCCCCAATCCCCAATCCCCAATCCCCATTTTCTTAATTTAAAAGTATTTGTTTTACAATAATTTAATTAATAATTTTTATTAAATTGAATAATAAAATTTAATTACATGCAATATAATAATTACTCTAAATTATGAATCTTTTTCAAATAATTTACTGATCTTATATAGTTTCTCGCTTTCACATTTAAAGCTCAGAATTCTGAATATTGTCTCAAACAGGCATTTCAAAATGGATAATATTTGCATTATTATTATAATTAATATGCTTGATTTTATCCATTCTATTTGAGTTTTGGGATAAACATAATTGAAGCATAGGATATAATAGAAAGAAATCACAAAAATAACAAAAGACATAATAATGAACGAAGTGTATCTTTTTTGGATTTCTCCAATAAGCAAAGTAATGCTCCTTTTTAAAACAACTCTATTATCCTTTTCTCTTTTGAAAATTCCTTTAATCTTTTTTTCATTCAAGAAAAAGAAATCAGTCAAATATCCAATAAATCCCGTAACAAGAGTAGTATAAATAATTTTATCAATAGTTCTTGGAATAAAACTAAAGAAATTTTCATCTTCTTCATTAATATTATATAACTCACTTATATAAGATTCACTAAAGAACAATCCACATACAACAAAATATAAATTAATATTCAAGAAAAATAAAATTAATTTAATCATTCGAGTATTAATGGGATCCGAAGCAAAAAAAGTATAAGCCAAGCTCTGCTTCTCCTCTAAGGAATCTAAGAAATATCGACCGAAACTTCTTTTGTCTTTTTTAATGGCATCGTCATACTCCATTTCATCAGGCGAAGTTGACAAATATTCTTTAAAATATTTTTTTGTTGCTTTTCCTTTATTTATATTATTTGTAATTATTTCTGCATTTTGTTTTTCTTTTATTCCTATAAAAGTACCTTTTTTATTATTTATAATTAAATTTTCTGAATTCATTGATTGTTTTATATTAGGTAAATTATTGATAGTTTTTCTTGTACTTGATTTATTATTCTTATGCAAATTTTTAAGTTTTTCTTCATCATCATTTTGATTAGGAAATTTAATTACCTTCTCTTCATTATTTTTTATGTTTCTTTTTTTAGGAGGAAAGAATTTAGCCAAATTTGGATATTCTAATAAAAATGCACTAAATTTTTCTGTTAATGTGAATATATATCGCTTCATTTTTGTTAATTCTATTAAGTAAAAAATGAGAGCGAATATTGTGGACAATCCAAATAATGAAAGAACTAATATTGCTCCATATGAACTCTTGAAATGTTTAAATATATATTTATAACATTTCAAAACCATAATATTACTCGAATTAATAAAATCGAATACCTCACCTACTAAATATTCCAAAGCTGCATTTTCGTGAATAAAATCATTATTAGTGACATCATTAAATTTGCAATTACAAGTTGCCTCATTATTTGTTACATCAATACCTGTATTAACACAACCATCATCACATAAAGTAACATTAACAAAAGTTTCTTGTATTCTATCTTTTAGAGCAATATCTCTTTTTTTTGGATTCTCGAAATCGTAACAAATATCCTTATAATAAGGATCATTTATATCAAAAATATTTATGCCTTGTTTTGTTAGACTGACTTGTAAATCATAGTTTTCATGTTTTGTGTCTAACATATTAAGTAAATTTTCTTTGACCTCAATGGTTTCATTTTTACATATTTCTCCTGCATCTAATTTTATTCCTGTTTCTGGGTCAAAAAATAAATAAAAAGTAGAAGGGTGATTTTTCACCTTTTTATCAGCTATTGCAATGATTAAGTTATCTTCTGTGATATTATAAAAATTTTTAACCTTTTCATAACAGTCACCAAAGTCAATATTAGGTAAAGTTAAATTGGTATCACCTATAATAGTTTTATTTTTATAAAAGGCAACTGTTATCTCGTTGTTTTTGTACACAGATATATGTTTATTAGTATAATTAAATTCTTGAGCATAAGTCTTAGCCAAAGTTTGTATATCTTTTATAGTATTATTCTTGTCTAAATAGATCGGATTTTCACTTACATATATATTATCTATGTTAGTTTCTTTACATATAAAGCTCACATTTTGTGTTCCTTCAATTTCAGAACAACTTTTGATACAATTCCCGTTATATAAATATTTATATACTTTATCCATTTTACAATCATATATACATGCAACTTTTTGATCTTCTTCGTTTTTTATTTTAAATTTTGCTTCTTCTGGGCATTGAGGACTATTTAAAGGTTTGTATTCTCCATAAGGAGAAAGATAATAAAACTCTGAATATACTACACAATTATTATGGGGATTGTCCCCTGGCCTGAACATGTAATTAACATTGCATTCTAAACAATTATGAGATGTTGCATTACCAGGCCCTGAACATTTTTTGCATTTTTTATAGCAAGGTTTATATTGATTAGTTGCAGTATCTTTATAATATTTATTTTCCAAGTTTTCCTTTTTTATACAATCAAAATATTTAGAGAAAATACGAGTATAATTTACTTTTTCATAAGATTCATCACATGAAGTACATAATTCCATTTCATTGCTTTCAGTAGTGCATTCTTTACATCTTTTATTTAGGCAAGTTGTTATTGGAACTTCTAAATGTTGTGTAGAAGGGGATTCAATTATAATAGTGGTAGGAGCATTTTCCATCAAAGTTGTTGGAGCTTCGGTGATTATGGTTGTAAGTGGAGTATATATAGTAGTTGGTTGAGTATATATTGTTGTAGGTGGAGTATATATAGTAGTTGGAGCTTGGGTTACTATAGTAGTTGGAGGTATAATACAATTTCCAGAAACTAGATTATATCCACTTTGACAGGAAGTACATTTTTGGTCATTTTCATCTGTGGAAACTTCACTACACTCTTCGCATCTCGCATAACAGGTATCAGGCACACATGAATTAGATTCTAAATGATAATCAGTTTTACATTTTAGTAAATATAAATTTTCATTATAATATTCAGAATTACTTGGAATGCTACTTAAACATCCTTCTGTTCCTATTAATCTATATTTTGCACCCGAAGGATTAAAATAAGAACATAATCCGCATATGCTTTCATCATCATTTAGAACATATATAGTCAAATTACAAGAACTTTTTTCTATCCAAATATCATCCGGCATTAATTGTATTTGACCTCCTATAGATTCTTCAGAGCAAAGATTACCTTCAGCGTCTCTTTTTATATTTGAACAAGAATAATAGCATGTATTACCAGAATCAGGTTTAACAATACATATCTTATATGCTGAAGTCGAAGTAATGGCAAGCATTTCTCCAGAATATCGATTATTATCATCTTTATTAAAATAAGGCACAAATGATATTATTTCTTGTTCGAAATTAAAATTATATAATACCTTATTAATTTCAGTATCAATTAAACCGTAATAATAACTGTTTTTGTCTATATTATAAATTTTGTAATAAACATATTTAGTTCCTATAATGAAGTTCATTTCTTTAATTTCAACGTTATCTATGAAAGATAAAGGCGATTCGGAATAATATTTTGTAGAAGTAATTGAAATTGCATCACTATTAGAATCATAATTTGAGTCATCAACACTATAATCATTACTACCACTTGAAAAGTCTGAAATATTATTATATGTAAAATACCTAAAATAATATTCATTATTATTATCAAAATAGGCTTGTAAATATTTTTTTGCCTCCGCTATCTCTTTAGTCGAAGCTCCGCCATTTTTATTAACGTTATCCTCACCATAATTCATGGATAAACCTAAACCAGACAATTTTAATTTATTACCATTTTTAATTAAAGCTCGAAATTTATACCAATAATTATTATAATTATTTCCTTGTTCTAGCCTATAGTCATAAACATGAGACACAGAAGAAAATCTTTGTAAACCAGCATTATTACCATTTTTATAATTATTGGAATAAAAGACATAATCCCCATTTTTTAAATAAAAAAGAAGAAAATGATTAGTATCATGTCTATAACATCTTAAATCCCAATCATCTTGTTGAGAAAAAACATTTGATTTTACCTCAGTTCCATCATCAAATTTATAAGGATGAAATTTACCCTTTGGACAAATTAATGAACCAGCCCCTAAAAAAGAAGTATAAAAACTATCAACATCTTCAAATGTCACTACTTTACTAGTTGGATCAATTGTTAAATAATTAGTATTTGAATCTATAACACCATTATTTTTTGTTATTTTTTTCCATAAAGTAGCAGTCACAGAATTATATGTAGTTTGGTATATAGTATATGTATATTCAGTAGAAGAAGATTCAAATAAATCAATGGCCTGATTATCAAAATTCCAATTTGGTAAAGGTCCTATCACAAAAATAAATTTATATAAAAGCAAAATAAAATTGTAATATTTCATTTTATTTCTTGTTTCTTTGATCTTGATTTATAGCATTATTCAAATTAATTCCTCCTGGTTTATTTAATTCTTGATGCAATGTCATTATTAAAAATTGAACCAAATCTTTTGCATCATTTGCGGC
>NBJL03003355.1:0-13119 GCA_002087855.3 Entodinium caudatum | reverse complement strand
GGGATTGGGGATTGGGCCCAATCCCCAATCCCCAATCCCCAATCCCCAATCCCCAATCCCCATTCTAAATATCATTCATATTTGAATAATATGATAAATAAAAAATAATAATTAATTTAAAAATTATTATTTTTTTAATTATTAAAATTATTATTTTTCTCAAAAGATATAAAAAACGGAAAAAACAAAACGAATATATTTAAAATGAGATTAGTAAGCTTGATCTTTTTTTGTATTTTCACTTTGATGTATACTTTTAATGCTTCAATTGGTGATCCTCCTCATAATTTCGATAAAAGCCTCTCAAGAGAAGATAGCCACAGAAAATTAGAAGAAAGAGAAAATTATATAAGAGTAACCTTTCATAGAGATGTTTCCTATAACACCGGCTTTAAGAATGAATATAGGAATGATATCGATTATATTTATAATCATTACAATGGGGATAAATATGACTTTGATGAAGAGCTAGATATACATGCTGACTCACCAATCGATATTTATTTTACTAAACCAGTAAGAGATATGAATTTTTTTTTCGCATGGGGTACACAATTGATAAATCGAGATAAGGTAACGGATATTTTAAAAGATAGCAAAATGGAGTTTTTAAAATCTGTAGATTTTAGCCACTTCGATGCATCTGAATTAACAACATTAGATCAATGCTTTCTTGGTTCAAAAAATTATGAATCAATTACTTTTGGAAATTTTAATGCCACAAAATTAGACAAAGCTCACCATATGTTCGGTAGTTGTGGTCAGATGGAATATTTAAATTTATCAACTTTTAGTTCTCCAAATATTTACAATACATATGCTTGGTTTGCTGAGTGCGGAAATTTGAAGGTATTAGATTTATCTAATGTGAATTTTTTAAAAGTATTTTCGGCTCAAAATTTATTTACTTCTGCGAATAACTTAGAATATATTGTTTTAAATAATAGTCTTTTTAGTGATATCTGGATAAATAGTTTGCAAGAATTGGCTAAGAGAAACGTGTTTTTTTGTCAGCCAAATCAAACAACAGTAACAGGTCCCAATGTAAAAAGTTTATGTTGTAATTATGATATGAATAATAAAAGGTGTTCTTCTGAGAATTATATTACAATATATTATAAACAGAGTTGTAATTATACTAACGGCTTTTATAATGAATATAGAAAAAAAGTCAGATTTTTAAATATGGGCTCAACAATTTTAATTAAGGAAGGTTTTGAAATAACTAAAGGTACAAAACTAGAAATAACTTTAGAAAATGATATAGAAACTTTAGAACATTTTTTTGATTCAAGATATGATGAAAATATGAATTATGTTGAATCAATAGATTTCTCACATTTTGATTCCTCATTTTTAATAAATTGTAAAAATTTATTTTATGGGTGTACTTCATTAAAATCGGTTAATTTATCAAAATTTAATACATCCAATGTTATTAATATGGAAGGAATGTTTCAAGGATGTAACTCATTATTATCAGTTGATTTATCAAATTTTAATAAATCCAAAATAACAGATACAAGTTTTATGTTTAGTAATTGCTCTTCTCTGGTTTTCCTTGATATATCTAATTTTGATATGACAAATATAAAAAATCACACATCAATGTTTAATGATATTAATCCTAAATTAAAATATCTTAATGTATATAATACTAATAAGCCAGATATTTTTTTAGACAGTAGTTTAAATAAAATAAATGATTTATTTGTGTGCCAAAATAGCGAAATTATATCAAATACAAATTCGCATAATGTATGCTGTACTTATAATTTGGAATTAGAAAAATGCGAAGTAACAAGCTATATTGAATTATATTACAACAAAAACGTTTCTTATAAAACAGGTTTCAAAAATGCTTATAGAAAATCTCTTAGCAATATAATTAATGATGGTACATTTATTTTTGATATAAAAGAATTCAATGTAAGTGCAGGTACTAAAGTTGAATTGCAATTCTATTATCCCCCGACAGATTTTGAAAGTTTTTTTGATGCGAATTACGATGAAAATATGCACTATATTGAAAAAATAGATTTCTTTAATTTTGATTCTTCATCAATAACTAATAGTAAAAATATGTTCAATGGATGTGATTCTTTAAAATATGCAAATTTGTCCAGTTTTAATCCAACAAAACTTAATACTGCTATTAATATGTTTAAAGGCTGTTCTTCTTTAATTTTCCTTAATATTGCGAATTTAAATCTGAGTTCGATCATTGAAGAAGAAGATATTTTTGATAAGCATGATAATTTAAGATATATCAATTTATATAATGCAACAGATAAAAATAATATGATTTCAGGAAGTAAGATTGATAAAATAAAAGATTTAATTGCTTGCCATCATGATGACATTATATTAAGTTCAAATTCTCATAATGTTTGTTGCGATTTTGATTATGAAACAAATGAATGCTCGAAGCACAATTATATTAAAGTTTATTACAAAGAAAGATGTAATTATAATAATGGATTTAAAAACAAAAAAAGAAATAATATACAGTTTATATATTATAGAAATATAACATATTCTGATAAAGACAAAATAAATTTAATTGATGGAAGTATATTAGAAATTAATTTTAATTTTCCAATTGATAGTTTAGAAAATTTTTTTGATTCAAGATATGATAAAAATATGCTTAAAGTAGAATCTATAGATTTAACTAAGTTTAATATTACATCATCTGGTGTTGACAATATGGATAATATGTTTTATGAATGTAGTTCATTAAAATCAATATATTTTAGTAAGTAGTTTTACTCAAAAAAAATTTCCTTCAATGTACAGATTATTTTCATGTTGCAGTTCTCTTTTATCAGTTGATTTATCTGGATTTGTTGCTTCTGAAGATGATGATTTTTCGCTAATGTTTGAAGATTGTACTTCCATAAAATCAATCGATATATCTAATTTTATTTTTTCACATTATTTTGAAAGTGGTGATATGTTCAGTTATGTTGATAATTTAAAATATATAAATTTAAAAAATGTTAAAGGGGATAACACTATTTTATTAGATTATCATATAAATCAAATAGATGATCTAATTGTTTGTCAAGATACTTCTCTTCCTTTTATTGATAATGAAAACATAAAAAAAATTTGTTGTGATTATAATATAGAAACTGATATATGCGAATCTAATAATTATGTTGAATTATATTATAATCATGATGTTACTTTTATAAATGGATTTTATAATAAATATAAAAATAAAATAGCCTTTATAAATTACGGGAATAAGACATTCGAAGCTGATAGTACATTAGACGTAAAAGCAGGAACCAAAATTGAAATACATTTTAAGAATGAAAATTTAGAGAGCGCTTCTGATGTTAACTATGATTTTGGTTATGAAAGCCTTTTTGATGTGGATTATAATGGAAATATCAAATATGTTGAATCAATTGATTTATCTCATTTTGATACCAGTTTAGCTACAAGTTTTAGCAAAATGTTTAAAGGATGTACTTCATTAAAAACTGTTAATTTATCTTATATTAATTCTTCCAGAGTTACTGATATGTCAATGATGTTTTATGGTTGTAGTTCTTTGATATCTGTTGATTTATCTTATTTTAATACAAGTAATGTTATTAACATAAGACAAATGTTTGAAGGTTGCTCTTCTTTGATTGTTATTGATTTATTATATTTTAATCTGGATAAAGTCACTGACAGCACTAATATGTTTTGGCATATAAATTATAATGTAAAATATCTTAATTTATATCATACTGTAGATAACAATAATATCATTAAAAAAAGTGCAATTAATGGAGCATATTACTTAACAGTTTGTCAACAAGAAAAATTAATTGATAACACAAGATCTACTTATACATGTTGTGATTTTAATATTGAAAAATCAATTTGTGAAAATAATTATGTCACAATGAATTTAAATTCAGGAATTCTATATTTAGGTTCAAATAATGCTCTTACAAATAAAATAAAATTCATAAAGTCTAATAATCAAATCATAATTGATTTACAAAGTGTATATTTGAGTAAAGGTAAAGCAGAATTTCATTTTAAATTTCCACTTTCAGATTTGAGCTATCTTTTTTCCCATAATGAAAATGAAATAATGAAGAATGTTGAATCAATAGATTTAACTTATCTTGACACTTCTTCAATAAATAATACTAAGCACATGCTTGAACAATGTAGTTCTTTAAAATCTATAGATTTTACAAATTTTAATACATCAAATGTTGTTGATATGTCTTATATGTTTTATAATTGCTCTTCATTAGAAGTTCTAGAATTATCTCTTTTTAATACTAAAAAAGTTATTTCTATGGAATATATGTTTTCAGATTGTAGTAATTTAAAAGTTCTTAAAATGTATTATTTTGATTTTAGTAATATTAATAAGTATGATGAAATGTTTCAAAATATAAATAATTTGAAATATATTGATATTAATAGAGTAAAAGATCCAAATAATATTATTTCAGGAAGTAGTATTAATGAAATAAATGATTTAATTGTATGCCAAAAAAATAATATTATTACTAATACAAATATAATTAATAAATGCTGTCATTTTGATATAGAAACAAATGAATGTGAAATGAAAAATTATATAATAGTATATTATGGAAAAGAAGTCGAATATAATAATGGATATGCGAATGAATATAGAAAAGATATTAATTTTATAATGCATGAAAATTCAACATTATCAGATACAGATTCATTTACTGTAAAAGCAGGTTCTAAAATAGAAATACATTTCGCTTTTCCTATCACATCTTTAGAATCTTTCTTCAGTATTGATGGTGACGAAAATGTTGAAAATATTACTTTTATAGATTTATCTCATTTTGATTCATCATTAGTATCATCATTCTATGCTACATTTTTCCATTGTATATCACTAACATCAATTGATTTCACTAATATAAATACCCCATCATTAAAGAATATGGAATATATGTTTTATCAATGTACTTCATTAAAATCAATTGATTTATCTAATTTTGATACATCTTTAGTAACATCGTTAGATTCAACTTTCCGTGAATGTACTTCATTAATATCATTGGATTTATCTAATTTTAATACCTCAAATGTAATATATATGGTTTATAGTTTTAATGGATGTAGTTCATTGAAATATTTGGATATGTCAGGTCTTGATCTAAGTAAGGCTTCTTTGGATTTTTCATTTACTAATTGTAATAATTTGAGATATATTAATTTAGAAAATATTACATTTACTTCTCGTTCAAGATATAGATTATCCGCATTAAATAATATAAATAATTTAATAGTTTGTCAAAATTCTGGTATAGTAACAAATTCAAATTCAAAAAATATATGTTGTGATTATAATATTGAAACTGATTTATGTCAATCTTCTAATTATATTGTATTATATTATGGAAAAGCTGTTGAATATAATTCAGATTTTGTTAATGAATTTAGGAATAATATAAGTTTTATAAATAATGGAAATGAAACAATAAATAGAGAAGAAGTATTTACTATAAATCCAAATACTAAAATAGAAATACATTTCTTACCTCCTATTACTAGCTTAGAAAATTTCTTTAATGTTGAATATGATAAAAGAGTAGCTGATATTATATCATTGGATTTATCTCATCTTTATTCTTCATTAATAACAAGTCTTTATTCTATGGTTAAAGGTTGTAGTTCATTAGAATTAATTGATTTTAATAATTTTAATACGTCTTTAGTAAATAATATGCAATATACTTTTGATGGTTGTACTTCATTAAAATCACTGGATTTATCAAATTTTGATACTACATCTTTAACAATAATGAGTTATATGTTCAGGGATTGTAGTTCATTACCATATATTAATTTATCTAATTTTAATACCTCAAAAGTAAATAATTTTACATCTTTGTTCGATGGATGTAGTTCATTAAAATCTATTAATTTATCTAATTTTGATACATCATTAGTAACTAATATGGCTTTTATGTTTAGAAGATGTAGTTCATTAGAATTAATTAATTTATCTAATTTTGATACATCTTCTCTTTCGGTTATGAATTATATGCTTTATGATTGTAGTTCATTGAAATTGCTTGATATATCTGGTATGAATTTAACTAAAATAGAAAGAGCATCTCATTTATTAGATAACGCCGAAAAATTAAAATATATCACTCTTTATGATATACAGACTAATCAAAATATTTTAGATGAAATTGAAAATGATGAACAATTAAACAATAAGGATAATTTAATAATATGTCAAAATTCAGACATTATAAAAAATGAAAAATCAAAATACATTTGTTGTAATTATAATATAGAAACTGATTTATGTGAATCTGATAATTATATAATAATATATTATGGAAAAGAAGTTGAATATAATAATGGATTTGTAAATGAATATAGAAATGATATTAATTTTATATTAAATGAAAATTCAACATTATTAAAAACAGAGGCATTTACTATAAAGAAAGGTTCTAAAATAGAAATACATTTCTCTTATCCTATTGGATCCTTTGAAAATTTTTTTAGTGCTGATTATGATAAAAATGTAATAAATATAATTTCAATAGATTTATCTCATTTTGATTCATCATCTTTAATTTCAACTCTTGGTGCATTTTATGGTTGTAATTTATTAGAATCGATTAATTTTGATAATTTGAATACTTCTTCGTTAACTAATATGAGTTATATGTTCTATAATTGTACTTCGTTAAAATCAATTGATTTATCATATTTTGATACATCTTCAGTAAATGATATGAGTTATATGTTCTATAATTGTACTTCATTAAAAACAATTGATTTATCATATTCTGAAGCATCATTAATTAATTCTAATAATATGTTTTATGGTTGTAATTCGTTGAAATTACTTGATATATCTGGATTTAATTTCTCAATGATTCAAGATTGTTCATATATGTTTTATGGTCTTATTAATTTGAAATATTTAAATTTAGACAATATTGTTGTTAGTGATAAATTTTTGAATGAAAGTGGAATTATGGATGTTTTATCTGAAATAAATGATTTAATTTTATGTCAAAATTCAGAAATTATAACAAATTCAAGTGTAAGATCATTTTGTTGTGATTATAATATAGAAACTGATTTATGTGAATCTAATAATTATATCATAATATATTATGGAAAAGAAGTTGAATATAGTAATGGATTTATAAATGAATATAGAAATGGTATTAATTTTATGATACATGATAATTCAACATTATTAAAAACTGAATCATTTAATATTAAAGAAGGCTCTAAAATAGAAATACATTTTTCTTTTCCAATTACATCCTTAGAATCTTTCTTCAGTTATCATTATGATAAAAATGTAAAAGATATTATTTCAATAGATTTAACTCATTTTGATTCATCATTCTTAAATTCAACTCATCGCTCATTTTATGGTTGTAATTCATTAGAATCGATTAATTTTGGTAATTTCATTACTTCTTCAATAACAAATATGAGTTATATGTTCTATGATTGTGCTTCATTAAAATCAATTGATTTATCACATTTTGACACATCTTCAGTAAATGATATGAGTTATATGTTTAGCTCATGTAATTCACTTCAATCTATTAATTTATCTAATTTTAATACCTCAAAAGTCAATAATATGGCTTATATGTTCAACGAATGTAATTCATTGAAGGAAATTAATTTAAATAATTTTGATACATCATTAGTTATTGACATGGATTCATTATTTTATAATTGCAGTTTATTAGAATCAATTGAATTATCAAATATGAATACATCTTCAGTTACTTATATGGGTTATATGTTTGAAAAATGTAATTCATTAAAATCTATTGATTTATCTAATTTTGATACATCTTCTGTATCCAAAATGATGAATATGTTTAGTGATTGTAGTGAATTAACTTCAATTGATTTATCTAATTTTAATACATCTTTAGTGATAGATATGGAATTTATGTTTAAAGGCTGCAAATCTTTAGAATCCATTGATATATCAAATTTTGATTTATCATCAGTTTATTGGATGAATGAAATGTTTTATGAATGTGAATCATTAAAAGAAATTAATTTTTCAAAATCTGAAGCTAAATCTTTAAATTTAATCGAAGGTTTATTTTGTGGATGTAATTCTTTAATATCAATTGATTTAACGGCATTTAGAGCATCACCTATAATTAATATGGGATATCTTTTCTATAATTGTACCTCATTACAATCAGCTGATTTATCAAATTTTGATACAACAGCATTAGTTGATTCAAAATATATGTTTTATGGTTGTAATTCGTTGAAATTACTTGATATATCTGGATTTAATTTCTCAATGATTCAAGATTGTTCATATATGTTTTATGATCTTAAAAATTTAAAATATTTAAATTTAGATAATGTTGATGTTGGTGATAAATTTTTGAATGAAAGTGGAATTATGGATGTTTTGTCGGAAACAAATGATTTAATTTTATGTAAAAATACAGAAATTATCACAAATTCAAGTGCAAGATTATTTTGTTGTGATTATAATATAGAAACTGATTTATGTGAATCTAATAATTATATAATAATATATTATGGAAAAGAAGTTGAATATAATAATGGATTTGTAAATAAATATAGAAAGGATATTATTTTTATAATTAATGAAAATACAACATTATCATATACAGATTCATTTACGGTAAAAGCAGGTTCTAAAATAGAAATACATTTTGCTTATCCAATTTTATCTTTAGAATCTTTCTTCAGTTTTGATTATGATGAAAATGTTGAAGATATTACTTCAATAGATTTATCTCATTTTGATTCATCATTAGTAACATCATTCTATTATTCATTTTTCTATTGTATATCATTAACATCTATTGATTTCACTAATATAAATACACAATCATTAAAGAATATGGAATATATGTTTTATCAATGTACTTCATTAAAATCAATTGATTTATCTAATTTTGATACATCTTTAGTAACATCATTAGATTCAACTTTTCGTGAATGTACTTCATTAATATCATTAGATTTATCTAATTTTAATAATTTATCAAATTTTAATACAACATTAGTTACTAATATGGAATATATGTTTTGTAATTGTTCACAATTAAAAACACTTGATTTATCAAATTTTAATACATCATTAGTTACAAGTATGGATTATATGCTTAATGGATGTAGCTCATTAAAATTACTTGATATATCTGGTTTTGATTTTAATAAAATTGGAACTGTTTCTAATATATTTGACAAACTCACAAATTTAAGATATATTATTTTAAATAATATTACAACTTCTCAAGTTTTCTTAAATGAAGTCAATAATACATTAAATATTATAGATAATCTAATTGTCTGTCAAAATTCTGAAATAATAACCAATCCTAATGCAAAGCAAATGTGCTGTGATTATGATATTGAAAATGATTATTGTGAAAATATAAGTTATATAAATTATATAATTATATATTATGGACAAAATGAATCTGAATATAATTCTGATTTCATAAATAAATATAGAAACAATATTGAATATATTATTTATGAAAATTCTAAATTAGGAATAAATGGGAACTTTATTATAAAACCAGGTTCTAAAATTGAAATTTATTTTTCATCTCCTGTTACAAGTTTAGAATCATTTTTTGATAAGAGATATGATGAAAGAACAGGTAATATAATATCAATAGATTTTTCTCATTTTGATTCATCTTTAGTCACTAATATGGGTTATTTATTTTATGGGTGTACTACATTGAAATCAATTGATTTCTCTAATATTAATACATCATTAGTTAATGATATGAATAATATGTTTTATAATTGTACACAATTAGAATCAATTGATTTATCGAATTTTAATACTTCATTAGTTACAAAAATGTATAGTATGTTTTGTGGATGTAATCAATTAAAATCACTTAATTTATCCAATTTTGATACATCATTAGTTACAAATATGTACGATATGTTTTATGATTGTAAACAATTAAAATCAGTTGATATATCTAATTTTGATACATCATTAGTTACAAATATGTTTAGAATGTTTATGCTTTGTGAACAATTGGAATCAATTGATTTATCACATTTTAATACATCATCAGTTACATATTTGGATTTCATGTTTTCTGGATGTGGTCAATTAAAATCACTTGATTTATCTAATTTTGATACTTCTTCTGCTGTTGCTATGGATGGGATGTTTTCTGATTGTAGTCAATTAAAATCACTTGATTTATCTAATTTTGATACATCATTAGTTTTTATTATGAATGATATGCTCTATGGTTGTGAACAATTAGAATCACTTAATTTATCTAATTTTAATACAACATTAGTTACTAATATGGAATATATGTTTTATAATTGTTCACAATTAAAATCACTTAATTTATCAAATTTTGACACATCATTAGTTACAAGTATGGATTATATGTTTAATGGATGTAGCTCATTAAAATTACTTGATATATCTGGTTTTGATTTTAACAAAATTGGAAATGCTTCTGATATATTTGACAAACTCACAAATTTGAAATATATTAGTTTAAATGATATTATAACTTCTCAACTATTCTTAAATGAAGTCAATAATACATTAAATATTATAGATAATTTAATTGTCTGTCAAAATTCTGAAATAATAACTAATCCTAATGCAATACAAATGTGCTGTGATTATGATATTGAAACTGATAATTGTGGTGGTACAAATTATATAAATTATATAATTGTATATTATGGAAAAAATGAATCTGAATATAATTCTGATTTCGTAAATAAATATAGAAACAATATTAGTTATATTGTTTATAAAAATTCTAAATTGGGAATAAATGGTAACTTTATTATAAAACCAGATTCTAAAATTGAAATTTATTTTTCATCTCCTGTTACAAGTTTAGAATCATTTTTTGATAAGAGATATGATGAAAGAACAGGCAATATAATATCAATAGATTTTTCTCATTTTGATTCATCTTTATTAACTTCAATTAATTCTATATTTTATGGATGTAATTCTTTGGAATCAATTAATATAACAAATTTGAATACAACTTTATTAACAAGCATGAATTCATCTTTTTATGATTGTAATTCTTTGGAATATTTAGATTTATCAAATTTCGATGTATCAAATATAATTAATATGGATTATTTATTCTACGGATGTACTTCATTAAAATCTATTGATTTATCTAATTGGAATTTGATTAATGTTGAATATATAACAAATATATTTTATAATTTAGAAAATTTAGAATATTTGACTTTGAATGATATTCAAATATCTTCTGATTTAATAGAAATAATAAATGAAAATAATTTTAATGATAAATTAATTGTTTGTCAAAATTCTGATATCATAACAGACTCAAATGTTATAAAAATTTGTTGCGATTATAATTTTGAAACTCATTTATGCCAATCTTCAAATTATATTACATTATATTATAATACAGATTGTAGTTATAAAAATGGTTTTAAAAATGATTACAGAAATAATATAAGTTTCATAAATTATTTAAATAGGACTAATAGTGATAGTACTGAATTAAATATAAAATCAGGTACTAAAATAGAAATACATTATAACACTCCAATTATAAATATCGAAAAATATTTTGCAAGAGAAGGTGATAGTAATAATATTTATATAGAATCAATCGATTTATCTCAATTTAATGCATCTTTAGTAACAAATATGAGTTCCACATTTTACGGATGTACAACATTGAAATCAATTAATTTCTCTAATATTAATACATCATCAGTTACTGATATGAGTTATATGTTTTATAATTGTAGATTATTAGAATCAAATGACGTAAGTGGTTTTGATACATCAGAAGTTACAAATATGGCTTATATGTTTTATAATTGTAGAACCTTACAAATTCTTAATTTATCAAGTTTTGATACTTCAAGTTTGCTTAATATGAATTCAATGTTTAGAAATTCTATTACATTGGTAACAATTGATATATCAAATTTCGATACTTCTAAAGTTACAAATATGGGCTATTTATTTGCTAATTGCGGTGCTTTGAAAAATATTTATTATTTATCAATATTAGATTCAATATCTGTGACCAATAGGATAGGAATTTTTGATGGATGCACTTCGTTATTTGGGTCTGATAATGAAAAATATCAATCAGGCTATAATAATACAGAAAATATTGCAATAGTTCTATTGGGATTTAGTAATTATTCTTTAATAGATTTAAGAATTACTTTTAATATTTACTTCTTTGCATTTGTTGATTATGAATTTCCTCAATTATTGAATTTTACTTCTGTTATAACTTATAATTCTATTTTAAGAATTTTAGACGATGGGAATGATGTTAATTGTGAAAAACAAGAAATAGTAAACGAAAATAAATTAAAATATAAATGTGCAATTGATGCAAAAAATTCAAATATAAAAAGTATTGTTCTTAATAACGATATAAATTTCGAAGGAATTAATTCAAGTTTGATTATTTCTCCTTTGGCTTCAGAATATATGAATAATTTAGGAAATCTTCCAGAAACATATAATAATTTATTCGAAAATGCAAATATATATTTATTACAAAAATCAACATTAAATCAAAATGAAAAAGTATTCAACATTACTGGAATAATGGAAGAAGATCCTAATTTTGAAGTATATAAAAATATAACTTTGATTACTAATACTGGCTCTGAACAAGATAACAACCAAATAAATTGTAGGATTTTAGATAATGCTTTAGAAAAATATACTTTAAATTGCAGATTAGATGATAATACCAAATATGATTTGAATAATTCTCTTTCATTAATTGATGATGATATATTGCTTGTAAACTTTGAAGAAAATTCAATTATTACTTATACAGTTAATACAAGTCAATATAATAATTACAGGCGTTATTATAAGAAGAAAACAGGATTAAATGCAGGTGCAATTGTAGCCATTATTTTAATTCCAATTGTTGCTTTAGCTTTGATAATTGCTGGTTTCACTTTCTTTAGTAGAAAAGCTAGTGATAAAATTTTAAATGAAGGAACTTCAAGTCATGTTATTATGCTAAAAAATAAAATTATATAAATTTAAATAATATTAAATTAGTTTAAATTTCTTTA
>NBJL03003161.1:4297-20716 GCA_002087855.3 Entodinium caudatum | reverse complement strand
AATTTTTGTGAAAAAAATAATTAAATATATTTAAAAATAATAATTATAATTCAATCCATAAAAATAAATAAATATTAATTAAATAAAAAATATTAACTAAATTATATTTAATTAATTTTTTCGTCTTTTATTTGATTATCCTCCGTTTTTATATTTTCTTCATTTTTTATTTCGTTATTAATTACTTCTTGATTTTCTTGCAAATTTCCAGCACTTTCAACTTTTGTTTCCATTTTTTGATTTTCTTTATTTTCTTCATCTTCTTTTTGGTTTTCAGTATTAATCTCCTCAATAATTTCATTATTTGTTGTTAATTCTTTTTTTTCAACTGGTTTTTGTTCAGATTCAATATTAATCTTAGCTTCAATTTTCAATTCTTCTTTTTTATTTTCATTATTCTCCTTTAATTCATCATTCTCAACATTTTCATTTTTTACATTTTCATTTATTGTATCAAGTTTTGCATGACCAAAAAATAATTTAGTCTTTAATTTTCTAGGCTTTAATCTAATCATTTCAAATGGACTATTATCTTCAACTTTTATCAATTTTTTGAATATTATACCACTTTCACTTTTTTTGAAAGGCGTTTCTTCTTCAGTCTTCTTATCATCAGATAAAATATTTATTCCTTTGATAATTACTTTAGTATCAGAATTTTGGCCTGTTTCATTTTTTTCTTCATCTGGTATGTGTTTGGTAATTACTATTCCTTTATTAGATTCATTTTCACTTATGGGCTTTTGTTCAGTTTTTAATGATTCATCCTTTATTTCTTTAATATTTTCTTTGTTATCTTCTGTTGGAATATTAATCTCTTCTTTTTTCTCTTCTTCTTTGTTTTCTGTTATAGGTTGAGCTTCTTCTTTATTAATTTCTATTTCCTTTGGTTCTGATGCTTCTTTTACTATTTCCTTATTTTCTTCAATTTTATTAGGTTCTTCTTTTATCTCTGCTTTATTTTTATCAGCCTCATTTCCTTCTATTATTTCATTATTTTTTTTCTCTAAATTTTCCTCAGTCTTAATTTCATTTTCACATTTTTGAGGCTCAATTAATTCCTCAGTAGCCTTGACAGCCTCTTCTTTTTTTTCTAAAGCCTCATTTTGTTTGTTTTCCACTTCATTTATTTTAGTTTCTACTTTTTCATTAATATCACTTTTTGGTTCAATAATATTTTCATTAATTATTTCGTCAGGCTTTTTTTCTTCCTTAATTTCTTCTTTAATTTGACTTTCAGGAATTTCTTCTTTTTTCTCTTCTTTCTTTTCTTTTAATTCATTTTCTGCAATAATTTCATTTTTTTCTTCCTTTTTTTCTTCTTCTATTTTAATATCCTTTTGTTCTTTTTCCACTGTCTCGACTTTTTCTTTAGGTTTTTCTGCCTCAATCTTTTGTTCTATTGGATTTAATTCAACATTAGCAACTTCTTGGGGTTGATTTGTTTCAACTTTAGTTTCAGCTATATTTTCTTCCTTAGGAGCTTGATTTTCAACTTTTGTTTCTTTTTTATCTAAATTTTCTATTTGTGTATTCTCTTCCATTTTTATTTGCGCTTCAGTTTCTTTATTAATATTGATATCAGCAGAAACCTCATTATTTATATTTTCTTTTATTATTTCTTGTGTTTCTTGTACATCTTTTTCTTTTATTTCACTTTCTTCTTTCTTATTTTCTTCTTTTGTTTCTATTTTTTCTTCAGGTTTGATTTCTTCTTGAATTAAATCTTTATTCTTATTTTCTTCTTCTTTAATTATTTCTTTTTCCTTTGGAATTTCACTTTCTGCTCTAATTTGCTCTTTAATTTCTTCTTTTGGTAGATTTTCATCCTTTTTTTCCTCAATATTTGCATCTTCTTTTTTTTCTTCCTTTTTATCATCTAATTGAGCATTTTGTTCAGGAATTATATTTTCATCTTTTTTAGGTTCAACTTCTAATTTTATTTCTTCTTTTATTTCTATATTTTCTATTTTTTCTTCTTTTTTCTCTGGTTCATTTTCTTCTTTCTTTCCTTCATTTTCCTTATTTTCATCTATTTTTATTTCTTCTTTTTTTGGTTCAGAAACTGCTTCTTCTAATTTATTTACATTTTCTTGCATTTTATTTTCTTCAGGTTTTTCTCCTTCTTTATTTTTATCGTCAATTTGTTTCTCTATTTCATTTGAATGTATTTCTTCTTTTTTAATTTCTTCCTTATTGATTTCTACATGTGGAGTATTGCTAATGATTGTCTCTTCTTTAATTATTTCTTTTTCTTCTTTCTTGTCAGGAACAATAATTTCTTCCTTTTTTTCCTCAATTACATTTTCCTCCTTTTTTTCTTCTGGTAAAATATTTTCTTTTATTTCTGATTTAATTTCAATAATGGGTTCTTCCTTTTTTTCCTCTTCCTTTTTGATTTCTTCAACTTTTATTTCAGGTTCTTCCTTATTTTCTTTTTCTTTCTCAGATTTTTCTTCTATTTTTGGCTCCCCTTCTACTTCAACATCTGGTTTTATTCCTATATTATCTTTGGGTTCTATCACTTGCTCACTTTTTATTTCTTCTTTATTTTCAGATTCAATTTTGGGTTGCTCAGAAATATATTCTACTTTATCTTCTTTAATAATTTCAACTTTTTGTGGTTCTGTGACTATATTTTCTTTAGATTTAATTATCTCAGGTTTTTGTTCTTGAACAGTATTTTCTTCTTTTTTTTCTTCTTCTTTTGGTAAACTTTCTTCCTTTATTATTTCTATTTCTTTTTTATCTTCAGTTGGAGCCAAATTTTCTTCTTTTTTTTCTTCTTTTGTTTCTTCCACTTTCGGAATATTTTCTTCTTTATTAATTTCAGGTTCTTCTTTTTTTATTTCTTGTTCAGTTTCTTTTTTATCTTCTTTTTGTTCAGGTTGATTTTCCTCTAATTTCTTTTCTTCTTTTTGTTCTTCATTTATTGTTGCATTCTCTTCTTTTGGAATACTCTTTAATTTTTCTTCGGTTTGTTCAGGTTTACTATCGATTTCACCTTTTATTTGAATCTCATCAGAAACTATTAATTCCTCTTTTTTTTCAGGTTCTTCTGCTTTTACTTCAGATTTAATATCTTTATTTTCTTCTGGCTTTTCCTCTAATTTTTGCGGTTCAATTTTTTCTTCTTTTGTTTCTGTTATTTCTGGTTTAATATCTCCTTCTTCTTTTTTTGTTTGTTCACCCTCCTTTTTTTCTTCTTTTTTAATTATGACTTCTTCTTGTTTAATTTCTTCTTTTGGGATATTTTCTGAAATTTTATTCTCTTCTTTTATTTCTTTTGTCTGGTTTTCATCAGGTATATTTACTGGTGTCTGGTTTTCTTCTGGTTTTATTTCAGTTTGAATTGTTTCTTCTTTAGGTTTTTCTTCTTCTGTTTTTAATTGTGTAATTTCTTCTGTCTTTTTTTCTTCTATATTATTTTCAATCTTTGGTTCTTCTTTCGGAATTTCTTTTTCTTCTGTTTTATTTTCTTCAACTTTTATTTCCTCTTTTTCAGGTTTATTATCAATTTTGATTTCTTCTTTGGGTTGAATTTCTGATTTTATTTCTTCTTTTGTTTCAATCAGAATCTTTTTTTCTGCTTCAATTTTTTTATCTTCATTTTTTTCTTTTTCTTTTTTTGGGCTTTCTTTATACATTTTACCTGAAGAAACTATTTTTTTTAAAATTATTGGTTTTTCCTTGATTTCCTCTTTTGGTTCTTCAATATTTCCTGAGGATATTTCTTCAGTTTTTATTGGCTCTTCTTTCTTCTCTATATTATTTTCTTCAGGCTTATTCTCCTCTTTTTTAATATTATCTTCTTCTTTTTTCTCTTCTTCTTTTTTCTCTTCTGGTTTTTTTTCTATTATTTCTTCTTTCTTTTCTTCCTCCTTTTTCTCTTCTTCTTTTGTCTCTTCCTTTTTCTCTTCTGGTTTTTTTTCTTCTATTATTTCCTCCTTTTTCTCTTCTTCCTTTTTCTCTTCCGGTTTTTCTTCTTTCTTTTCTTCCTCGTTCTTTTTTTCTTCATTAATTATCTCATCTTTATTTTCTACTTTACTTTTTAATTCAATTTTTTCTTCTTTTGGTTCTTCATTCTTATTATTTATTTGTTCTTCTGCTTTTATCTCAACATTTACCTCTTTTATATCTTGTTCAGGTTTTTCCTCCTTATTTTCTTCTATTGGTTTTTCCTTGATTTCCTCTTTTGGTTCTTCAATATTTCCTGAGGATATTTCTTCAGTTTTTATTGGCTCTTCTTTCTTCTCTATATTATTTTCTTCAAGCTTATTTTCCTCTTTTTTAATATTATCTTCTTCTTTTTTCTCTTCTTTTATCTCTTCTGGTTTTTTTTCTATTATTTCTTCTTTCTTTTCTTCCTCCTTTTTCTCTTCTTCTTTTATCTCTTCCTTTTTCTCTTCTGGTTTTGTTTCTTCTTTTATCTCTTCCTTTTTCTCTTCTTCTTTTTTCTCTTCTGGTTTTTGTTCTTCTATTATTTCCTCCTTTTTCTCTTCTTCCTTTTTTTCTTCTGGTTTTTCCTCGTTCTTTTTTTCTTCATTAATTATCTCATCTTTATTTTCTATTTTACTTTTTAATTCAATTTTTTCTTCTTTTGGTTCTTCAATCTTATTATTGATTTGTTCTTCTGCTTTTATCTCAACATTTATCTCTTTTTTATCTTGTTCAGGTTTTTCCTCCTTATTGTCTTCTATTTTTTCTTCCAATTTATTTTCTTTCACCTCTTCCTTTTTTTCAGGTTCTTTATTTTCATTAATTTCCTCTACCTTCTTTTCTTCAGGTTTTTCTTTTGTTTCTTCTATATTATTTATCTGATTTTCTGGTAATTTGACTTCCTCCTTTTCAACAATGTTATTTTCTGTTTTTTCTTCAACTTTTTCTACTGGGTTTTCAACTATTTTTTCTTCAATGGTTTCCCCTAAATTCTCATCTTTCTTTACTTCTAAATTTTCTTCCTTTTTGATATCTGGATTTTCATTTACCTTTTCTTCTTTTTTTTCTTCAATAATATTTTCTTTATTTTCATCAATTATATCATCTTTCTTTATTTCCTTAACTTCTTCTTTTGGTTCTTCTGTATTAGATATTAGAATTTCTTCTGTTTTTTCTGGTTTACTTTCTCCTAATTTTTCTTCTTGTTTTATTTCTTTTTCTTCTTCCTTTTTTTCTTCAATTACATCATCTTTTTTTTCTTCGATTTTTTCTTCATTATTTTCTAATTTTACATCTATTTGTATTTCTTTCTCTTCTTCTTTTTTTTCTTCTACTTTATCTTCTTTCTTTTCTTCCGTTTTTTCATCAGTTTTAATTTCCTCTTTTGGTTCTCCAATTTTAGGCTCTTCTTTATTCTCTTCATTTTTTTTATCTTCTTTAATTTCCTTTATTTCGATTTGGTCAGCTTTAATGTCTTCAACTTTCTCAGTTTCAGTAGCTTCTATATTATCCTCTTTTTTTTCATCTTTTGTTTCGATTATATTATTTTCTTTGTTTTCTTCTTTAATATCAACTTTTTCTACTTCTGGCTTAACATTCTCCTCTTTAACTTCGATTGTTATTTCATTTGTTTCTTGCTTTAGTTCTTCCTTTTCTTCAGGCTTATCCTCTTTTTTTTCTTCTAATTTTTCATTTTTATTTTCTAAAGTAATATCTTCTTTCTTTAGTTCTTCATTATTTAATTTAATTTCTTCTACCTTGTCAACTTTTTTTTCTTCTGCTGGTTTTTCTTCAATTTTTTCAACTGGTTTTTCTTCTATTTTTTCTGCTGGTTTTTCCTCTGGTTTTTCTTCAATTTTTTCAACTGATTTTTCTTCTATTTTTTCAAATGGTTTTTCCTCTGGTTTTACTTCTATTTTTTCCTCTGGTTTTTCTTCTATTTTTTCAACTGGTTTTTCTTCTAATTTTTCAAATGGTTTTTCCTCTGGTTTTACTTCTATTTTTTCAACTGGTTTTTCTTCTAATTTTTCAACTGGTTTTTCCTCTGGTTTTACTTCTATTTTTTCAACTGGTTTTTCTTCTATTTTTTCTTCTGGTTTAACTTCAATTATTTTTTCCTCAGGTTTTTCCTCCTTTACTTCTTCTTTTTTAACCATAATATTATCAATTTTATTTTCTTCCTTCTTTTCTTCCACTTCTACTTTGGGCTCTTCTTTAACTTCTTCTTCTACTTTCTTTTCCTCTTTATTATCTATCTTTAATTCTTCTTCTGGTTTTTTTATTTCTTCAACCTGCTTATTATTTTCTTCTGGTTTAGTTTCAATAGCATTAGTTTCTTCTTTCTCTTTATTTATTTTTTCTGATATTTCTTTATCTTTTATTTCAGGGCTTTTTACTTGTACATTAGAAGTATTTTCTATTCTTTTATTTTTTGACCTTAGTGGAACATTATTCTTGAATTCATTTTTAAATTTAGGCTTAGTTTCAGAAATTGAAACTTTAGATAAATTACTTGCTTGAGTATTATTACCAGTTATTATTTGGCTTAACTGAGGGAGATTTGTATTATTTATATTTGTCTGTTTATTAGCATCATTAATTGGGGCTTTTTTATCACCATTTATTTTATTTACATAATGAGTGACATTAGTCATATTTTTTGAAGGTCTAGCATATGTAATACATCTATAATTGGGCTTTTCTTGAGATTTAATATTGATATGAGTCCCTACAGGAACATTTCTATTAATATTAACATTTATTTGTCTAGTATAAGATGGTTTTGAAATATTATTTGTAGAAGAAATTGTTGAACTACTGGCAATAGAGGTTTTAACTTCTGGCTTTTTAGAAACCGTTATATTAGTATTTTTATATTTATTTGTATTATTTACTTCAATAATTGTTTTAGTAGGTACATTCTTTGTATCATTTGAAATTATATCTTTAAGCTCTGGTTTTTTTCTTTTATCTTCTTCATTGCTTTCTTGTATTGGCTTAACTTTGGAAGTTTCAGGTTTTATTTCTGGTTCTTTTTTTGATGGAATCACTTTATTATTAATTGTTGGATTATAAGTCTGATAATTTCTAGTAACTACAGGCCTTGTTGAAGTGGTTGTTACTTTACTTACATTTGAATTTTGATATTTATTTGAATTTCTATTAGTACTATAATTATATTTTGTTGTTGTTGGTTTATTTATATTAATATTAGTGATGATTTTTTTATTTGGTTCATTCATACCTCGAGTATATGTTTGAGGTTTTATATTAATAGGCTTATTAACATGAATTTCAATTTTTTTATCATTTGGATACTTTTTTTCTTTATCATTTTCAATATTAATTCTTTCATTAGTTTTTGATGTTATTGTATTATCAATCTCTTGATTTTTTTGATTATCTTTGTTGATATCGTTTGATATAGGAGAATTATTCACATATTGCGGCTTTGAAGCCTCCATACTAGCTTTATCATCTTTTAATTCAGAATCAATTTTATGATGGATTTCAACTATATTTTCATTGTTATCTTCTTTTTTATTAGTTGAAATACTTTCATTTTTATTTATATCTTTTTTATAATTCTGAGAAACATATTGCCTTGAGGGAATATTAGTTGTATATTTTTGGTTTTGAATTTTGGAGGAATAATTATTATTATTATATCTAGGATTTGTGTTCACTACAATAGCTTTTTTTTCTTGGTTTTTGGTATCTTCTCTTGGCTTATATGTATTATAATTAGTATTTTTTGTATTTGTATAAGTTCTTGCTGTATAATTATTTCCTCGAGAAGTAATTGGTGCTATATTTTTTATATTAGTTTGATTATTATAATTTCTTCCACTAAATTTATTTTTTTCCTCATTTTCTATTTTATTATTTTGGTTATATTTTTTGCTATTCATTTCTTGATTTATTGGCTTATTTTCACTTTTCTTAGTAAGAGTGTTATAAGTTTTAGTATTAAATTTATAATTAGTATTATATTTATCTCCAATACTATGATTTCTATCTGTTTGAGGACAAGGAGACCTGAATTCATTTATAATTTTAACAATAGGAGCTTTTTTATTAATTTCTTTCAGAGGAATTTTAACTATTCCTGATTGATAAAACTTAGAATTTATTTTATTAGAATTTAAATTAGTCATACCTCTTCCTCCTGCATGCTGATAATGAATTGTTTTTAATATTTTTTCAGCACTTCTTAAAGGGACATTTCTACAAGAAGTATTATAAAAACTTTTGGCATTTGGGTCTTTTTTGATATATAATTTAATCTTAGTTAAATCAAGAGGCTTTTTATTTAATTCAACTGTTGATAATTGTTCAAACATATGGAAATTGTACTTATCTAAATTCGGCTTAGAAACAGATATAATATGAGTGATTTGAATGTTATTGTATTTATCTCCTCTTATTATAGTTTTTCTTTTAACTTCAACAGAATGAGATAAACGTTTTTTAACATCTAATTGTTGTGGCAAATAATTTGATATAACTTTCCTTTCAGTGAAATAAGATTTTGCCCTGGTGTGTTTATTTCTATCCTCTAATACTTTATTTCTTATATTATTTTGTCTTTGTTCCAAATTTTTATCAAATTTAAAATTTTTTTGTCCATTTCTAGACATATTTGTATGATTATTTGTTTTCTTATTTAAACTCGGGATTGATATATTAGAATGATTTTCTCTTGAAGACATTATAGGATATCCCATTCCTCGATTTTGATTTATGACATTTACTTGCCTTATTTTAAAATCTTCCTTCTTTTTTTCAACATTTGGCTCATTCGATTCATTTTCTTCTATAATTGGATTTTGTTCAGCTAAAATTTCTTGGTTTTGCTGCGATTGCTCTAAAGAAATATGTTCCTCATTTACAGGTGATGGTTGAACTTGATTTTCTGATGATATTTCTTGTGTAATGTTCTGCGTTGATGAAGGCTGATTTATTTGAGATTGTTGATGAAGAGTATTATTAGTTCCTCTGGCGGTTTGAGGCAATTTGTTCCTGTGATTATTATGGGTGTTATGACTCATTTTTGTTTATATTGGTTATAATTTTAATATTTTATTTTTATTAATTATAATTTTAATAGAAAAATATTTAGTTTTATTAATAAATTATTGTTTTAAAAAATAATTTTATATGGGGATTGGGGATTGGGGATTGGGGATTGGGGATTGGGGATTGGGGATTGGGCCCAATCCCCAATCCCCAATCCCCAATCCCCAATCCCCAATCCCCAATCCCCATATTCTTATTTTTAAAAAATCAAATAAATTAAAATTCATTATCATAAAAAAAATTAATAATTTTATAAATTATATAATTTGTAAATTTGTATCTAACAATTAATAATTATAAAAAAATGAAAAACTCTAACGAAGAAGACAAACCGATGTCAAGAAAGGAATCTTCCAATTATGATTTGGAGGAATTGCACAGAGAAGCAGAAGAAATGAGATCTTCTGCTGATACAGATAGTGAACTTAAGAAGAAGCTAATGTTCGGAGAAAAAGATATTAGCATTTTTCGTATATATGGACATCTTATGGAAAAGATAGATTATTTTTATATAACATTGGCAATAATTGGTTCTCTTGGTGGCGGTCTTTCCTTGCCAATTATGGCCTATATATCCTCCGATCTTATGGGTGATGTTGGTAACACTTCGGAATATGCTTATGATCCTTTAATTTTAATAGACAGAGTAAAAAATGCTTTTAACACCCAAATAAAAAGATTTTTAATTTTCGGAGCGATATCATTTGCTGCAAATTTTTTAAGTATTTGCTTTTGGACCCTTGTTGGAAGTAGGATGTGCCATAAATTGAAAAGAAATTATTTCACTATTATTTTATCTCAAGAACAAGGTTGGTTTGATGCAAATAATGCTTTTGAATTTGCAACAAAAGTTCAAGCCCAATTAGAACAAATAGAATTTGGTATCGGAGAAAAACTAGGCCTTGTAATTCAAATGGGTTCCTCTTGCATCATTTCTTTCATATTCGCTTTTGTCATTTCTTGGAAAATTGCTCTTATAATGATTACCGTTTTTCCTTTTATTCTTCTTTTTATATTCATTTTAGTAAAAGCTCTTAGGACAGGAATTATCATGGGAAGGAAGACTTGGGAAAAGGCTGGAGGCTTGGCTGAAGAAATGCTTTATAATATAAAGACTGTGGCATCCTTTGCTAATTTTGAGTATGAAATCAGAAGATTCAACGAAAAAGTCGAATTATGCTATCAATTAGATTTAGGAACTGTATTCCGACTAGCAATTTGTATGGGATTCATAATATTTTTCTTAAATTTATCCTTTGTAATTGCTATAATGTATGGAAGAACTTTAATTAGGCGAGATTATAATTCAAATAAAGGAAAAGATTTTACTGCCGGGGATGTAATGGGAGCTGCTTTGTGCACTTTAATGGGAATTATGGGTATCGGGATAACAGGACCTAATATTAAAGTCATCCAAGAATCATGCACAGCAACAAGTGACTATTTTACCTTATATGAAAGAGAACCTCAGATGGATTTTTCCGAATCTGTAGAAAAGCCTCCCAGAGAGCAAATTATGGGAAGAATCGAAATGAAAAATATTAAATTTATATATCCTTCTGATCCAAATAAAAGAGTAATTTTAGATGGATTGAATCTTACTTTTGAACCCGGTAAAAAAGTTGCTCTTGTTGGTGAATCCGGCTGCGGGAAAAGTACTACTGTGAATTTAATTGAACGATTATATGAAACTACAGAAGGCGAAATCTTAATAGATGGATTAGAAATAAAAAGATATGATGTAAAATATCTCCGAAGTTTGATCGGTTATGTACAACAAGAGCCGGTATTATTTAATAAATCAATCCGAGAAAATTTAATCTTTGGTAGGGAAGAGCAACTAAGGCAATTAGGAAATTTGGATGATTTAATACAAAATGCTTGCGATGAATCCTATGCTACAGAATTTGTATCAAATTTACCAGATCAATTAGATTATGTCGTAGGAATTAAAGGAAGTAAATTATCAGGAGGGCAAAAGCAGCGTATTGCCATAGCAAGAGCTATTTTGCATCAGCCTAAAATATTAATATTAGATGAAGCTACATCCGCTTTAGATAATAAATCTGAAAAAGAAGTTCAAAGAGCTTTAGATAACATTTCTCAAAAAAATGTAACCACAATTATAATTGCTCATAGATTAAGTACAATTAAAAATGCAGATATGATTTATGCAATAAAAGAAGGAAAAGTCATTGAACAAGGAACTCATAAAACTCTTTTAGAAAAAAATGGTTATTATGCTGGTTTAGTAAGATCACAATTAGCCCAAGATGAAATAGAAACAAAAGAGCAACTTGAAATAAGAGAAAAGAAATCTTCTTTAAAAAGGAGAAATACCGATGAAGAAGTTCAATTTCAAAAAAAAGATCATGAAATATATATTGAAGAAAGTGATGTGAAATTAAACCCTTGTCGTATTTTGAAAGAAGTTGTGCATAATCATTGTTTTGTCCTAATCTTGGCAATGATTGGATCATGCGGAGTAGGTGCCTTACAACCAACTAATGGCTTAATTATGTCTCACGCTTTAAATGGAATGAATTCAATGTATGAAACCATAAGATTTGATGAAGCTCTTAAATATAGCTGGTTACTTTTAATGATGGCTGCTTTGCAAGGTATTTTAAACTTTTTAACAATATGGATGTTTAGCAGAATAGGTGTGGCACTAGCCCGTCTTTATAGGAAAAAGGTTTTAAGAAAATATTTACAACTTCATATGTCTTTTTATGATATCACAAAAAACTCTCCTGGTTCATTATTAACACGTTTATCTATAGATACAATGCAATTAAATAACTTAGTTTTTTCAACAGTTGGTTCCACGGTACAAGTTGGTACCACTTTTGTCTTAGGATTAGTTTTGGGTTGTTATTATGAATATCGTTTGACATTAATTATGTTTTGTTTTATTCCTTTCATTACAGTGGCAATTATAATGAGAAGAATGATCAATTCAGGCTCCGGTAAAAGAGGAGTAAAGGCCAATGTAGAAGCTGGAGGAATTCTTTCTGAGTGTGTAACTAATACAAAAACAATATATTCATATAACTTCCAACAACCTGCTGTAGAAATGTATATGGGTGTCCTTGAATATAACCGAAGAAAATTCAGAAAAGATTCAATGGTCGCTGGATTCTTTGTTGGTTTAGGACAGTTTGCACTATTTGCAGGAAATACTGCTGTTTTCGCCGCTGCAAAACATTATATATTAAATGGAGAAATTGATTCAGAAGATATGTCTCTTGCTTTGAATGTTGTTCTTACAAGTGCAGGTGGTATAGGAAATGGTTTGGCTCAATTGGGTGATATAAAAAAGGCCTCAGTAGCCTTCAAATCTATTTATAGCACACTTGATACAAATGTCCTAATAAATCCATTTAGAAGAGACAATGAGCATAAAATCAGTGCTAAAAATATAAAGGGAAAAATAGAATTAAGACATGTTTATTTCGCTTATCCAACAAGACCAGAACAAGTCATTCTAAAAGATGTCTCTTTCACTATTTATCCCGGACAACAAGCTGCTTTGGTCGGATATTCGGGAAGTGGTAAAAGTACTATTGTTCAATTATTAACAAGATTTTATGACGTAGAAGATGGAAAAGGTGAAATCCTCATTGATGACGTGAATATTAAAGATTATAACCTTTATGAACTAAGAAAAAAGATAGGTTTAGTCAGTCAAGAACCCGTTTTATTCAAGAGAAGTGTTCTAGAAAATGTACGATACGGTAAATTAGATGCGACAGATGAGGATTGCATCGAAGCAGCCAGACAAGCAAATATCATGAAGTTCTTTACTAAAGAAAAAATTCATCAAGTCATTGATGTTAGTAATAAACAACAAACTTTGGATCAAAATAAAGCAAAAACAGGTGAAGCTCCTAAAGATCCAAATGCTCCTGCTCAAAATGCCGCAGAAGGAAAAGTTGGAACAAAAGAAGACCCTGTTTCTGGAGGTGAAAAACAAAGATTAGCTATTGCGAGAGCTTTTCTGAAAGATCCGACTATATTATTATTAGATGAAGCCACTTCGGCTTTGGATAGAGATAGTGAAAAATTAGTACAAGTCTCTTTGGATAAATTATCTGCGAATAGAACTTCTATAGCCATTGCCCATAGGCTCAGCACTATTGAACATTGTGACCAGATCTTCGTTCTTGAAAATGGAAGATTGGTTGAGCAAGGCACTCATGAGCAATTAATGGCTTTAAAGAATAAATATTATATTCTTCATAAATATTCTGATATGAATTAATTTGAAGAATATGTTGTTAAATTTGAGTAAAATGATTATTTATTGTTAGTGGAACATTTAAACTAAATATATATTTTTATGTTTTTAATAAAATAAAATTTAAAGCAATATTAAAAAGCGATAATATGTAATTTATTAATTATTTTTTTTAAATTATTATTAATAAATCTATAAATGGGGATTGGGGATTGGGGATTGGGGATTGGGGATTGGGGATTGGGGATTGGGCCCAATCCCCAATCCCCAATCCCCAATCCCCAATCCCCAATCCCCATAATAAGTAATCAAAATTTGAAAAATATTTGAATTAATAATATAACTTTTATTATTTATTTAATTTAATGTTTAAAAAATCAATACATCTAAAATGTCCAAACCAAATTTATCAAAAGGCAATAATTTGAAAATTAATTATTGTGATCATAAAGAAGAATTAAATAAAAGAATAGTATCTCATAAATCTTACTTTTATTGTTATAAATGTAATAATATGATGATAATTGACAATGATAAAGCTTACTGCACATATAAATTGATAGATAATGAAAAAGACAGCAACGAACAAATTGAATTTGATCCAGTTATAATCGTCAAGAATATGATTGAAAGACAAGAAGAACAAATTAAAGATATTAACGAAAAATTAGTACTTAATTTTTCATATAAGGAAGAAATTAATAATGATAAAATTAATTCAAATAAGAATAAATCTCCATCTAAAGTAACTGATGAAAATGAAGAAAAAAGCAACAACCTTTTAAAAAGTGTAAATGTTGATATAAATAATAATGTTTTCACACCGCCTAAAACAAAGAAAAAAAGGAAATTAACTAGACTTCTTTTTGATGATGACATTTTTGAAAAATATTCAAGAATAAGAAATAGAATATTAGTATACATTCATAACTTATGCACAAAAATGGAATATAATGATTCATCTTTTTATTTTTCTTTATATTTATTAGATACATATTTATCTAGAATAATGTCCGATGAAATTACCGATAGAGAATTATTCCTAGTTGTATTAGGATTTTTCTTGATATCTTCTAAATATATAGAAGATGATATATTTGAACCAGAATTACAAATATTTTGTAATTTTGAAAAATCTATATTATTAACTATTGAAGAAATAAGAGAAAGTGAAGTGCAATGCTTAACTTTGTTAAATCATAATATGTATATTTATTCAGTATATGATTGGATCACCATTTTATTAAGTAATGGAATTGCCTTTGAAGAAGAATTAAATAATAAAGAAGAACTTGATGATATTTACGCATATACCCAGAAAATATTAACTAATTTAACCAGTAAAATATATTTTTGTAAATATTCATCTATTCAAATCGCATTTAGTATAATTCAATTAAGTCGTGAAAAATATTTAAATAAAGATTTAAAATTATCAGAAAAAATATTTAATTTATTATTAAATTTATATGAAATAAGTTTTTCTGATTATGAAGAATGTTATAATTTAATAAAAAGAGATATGAATAATGAAACAGAAGAAGAAAGTAATGAAGATGATGATAGTATAGATATGAATATTAATTCTAAAAAAGGTATGAAAAGTTTAGAAGTAAATTTAACAGAAAGTAATTATAGTAATATAAAGGGAAAAAGAAATATAAGTAATATTATGGGAAATCCAGAAAAAAATAAATATTTATTATCTCAGAATTCAAATAAATATATAAATACTGATTTTAATATAAAAAATAATAAACAAAAGAATAAAATTAAATTATATATATCACCTGGACAATTAAATTTAGCTATGCATAAATTGAAATATAAATCAAGTAAATCAAGCGATAAAAATTATGAATTGCAATCTAATTATAATCGACATTTAAATCATAAATTAAATAAAAAATTAGATGGAAATAGAAATACTTTAAAGAATATGAGTTACAAAAATAGTACTTTAAATTTACAAGATCCTAAACAAATTATGATAGACTACCAAAAAATTGAAAAACATATAATTTTAAATAGTAAAAAACAAAAAAATAATAAAAACGGTAATAGTAGTAATACTTTGTTTATTAATTATGCACCAAAATTTTTAATTAAAAACACTGGGCCTAATATTAATAATATAAATTATATAAACAATATTAATATTAATAATGAATTTATTAATTTAGTTGATAAAAAAGAGCCAAAGATAAAAAGCAATACAAAATCGGGATTAAATTTCAATTATGTATATAATATTAATAGCACAAGTGGAAGTAATAATAAATATAAATATAAAAAATCATTAATTAATAGAGGTAATTCAATAAATTCTTTAAATTATGAATACGTTATTGATAATATCAGAAACCTTAATATTAATAATAAAAAGAAAAGCATTAATACAAGTCAAAATATAATGCAATCAAAAAATGAAAATTCAAAACATAGAAAAATGGATAAAAACTCAAGAGAAAAATATAAAACTAATCTTGTTCTAGATAATTCACAAGGTTCAAATAGAATTGTTTTACAAACTGAACAGAATCAAAAAAATAAAAATAATAAATATAATAATATAAGTAAAATTAATATTAATAATAATAATAAAATTTTCAAAGTTAATTTGGGTCACAAAAATGATGCGAAATTATTAAATGCTAAAATTAATTTAAATAAACAAAATGCAAGAAAATTAGCAATAAATTTTAGAGATTTTATTAATAAAAAAATTACTACAGAAAGAATAAATAATTTTGCATCAAAAGATGTTAATAATAATTCAAGAAGATTTAAAAGCTTAAATCCAAAAGATTATATAATAAATAATAATACTAAGCAAAAAAATTTGATGAAAAATAATGGAAATAAATCAAAGAATCATCATAATAATTATATATTGGATAATAAAAATATTGAAAACAAGAACAATCTTTTCCAAAAAATTTTGAAAGAAAATAATAATTTGAATTTTAAAAATGTAGCTTCAATTAAATCAAGATTGCCAAAATTGAAAGTAAATAAAACTGGACTTAATATTAAATAAATTGATTTATTTAATATTATATTTAAATTTTGTTAATTAATAATTGCTTTTAAAAAATATATAAATAACAAGTATTGGGGATTGGGGATTGGGGATTGGGGATTGGGGATTGGGGATTGGG